>VWZF01005261.1:0-35919 GCA_013396755.1 Sclerurus mexicanus | reverse complement strand
GGCCCGGCCCGGCCCAGCCCACCCCACCCCACCCTGGGGTCCGGACCGCGCTCCAGCTCCCCGCCGCGGCGGCTCCCGGGTCTTTTTCGCCGCTGGCGGCGCCGAGGTCAGAGTTCCGGCGGTCCCAAGCGGGGTCTCGGGTTGTTTCCCCACGCACAAAGCGCAGCACCCCGTTCGTGCCGGAAAGCACAGGCTGCGCCCTGCCTGCTGGCATCAGGGGCATGCAGCCTCGGGGATTCTCCCTCTCCGGGAGGCGGGTTCCAAGAGGATGCTCGAAGGCTTTTCCCCGGAGCGTGTAGTACTTTGTCACAAGGATTTTAACTTGCTTGCAATTGCTGCTCAAGATTTTAATGTTTTTTTGGCTTTTCCTCAGTCAAGTTGTTGGCATAGCTTGTGGTGCAATCGCTGAAATCGTATCTGTGTGTATATATGTGTATATATATCATATCTATGTGTATATGTGTGTGTGTGTATTTGAAAAAAAACGTTAAAGTGCACTTGGCATTATTTTGGTAAGAAAAACATTTATGGTAGAATCAAGATTACTTTTCTTCTGTTACAGCCTTCTCTCTTATTAAAAATGAAAAGAAAATCGGGGCCTGCCTCTGAGGTGCTTTTGATAGTTTGTGTGAAAAGAAATTTATAAAAATAATGGGTGAGCTTGTCTCATTGGAATGAATCGAAGTCTTTCTTCCTCAGTAAAGTCTTCAAAGATCTTGAGAAGTAAATGTGCCTTGAACTGAAGTCTCAAGATCAAATAGTTTGGACAGAAAACTGGAGAAAGGACACGACTATAACATGTCCAGGTTCCAGTTTTAGGCTGGTATGCCAAAAAGAGAAGGTGAGGATATCATATCTCTCTTACTCCCCAACAATTTTAAGCCTTCTACTTTTTTCCACAATATGGCAAAGAGCTCATATCTCCTGTCTTCCTCCAGGCCTCAAAAGTAGGCAGAAGAGTGGAAAAAGTCTTGGTTTTTCCATCAAAATCTTTGTGTCAGAGCTCAGACAAACCGTAGCAGATTCCACAAGGAAGAGAGACATCATAATTGCTTCACCCATGGGAATTGTTTTGGTCCCAGTTTGCGCCTTCTGAGATAACCAAAATCTGTTTTGGTACGCAGGTGGGAGGCGGTCCAGTTGCTTTAGGTGAGGTGCCCACAGTGCTACTTGGTTGCATATCACTCAGCCCCTGGCATTAGTGTTGCACCTCTGAGGAGTGAAACCAAGGGCTTCCTGGTGCTGTTACAGCTACACACAGGTGTCTGCAGGTGACACTTCTCTCAGCTGCTGCAGTGGAGAGAGAGTCTGAGAGTGCATTGTTTTCTGTCCCTTTGTCCTGCTAATTCCTGCCCTGGGAAAAAGCCAGCACAAGGCAGAAGTCTCAGGCAGATGGGGACAAAGTTGCATGTGCTCACAGAGGGGAAGAGGAGGTAAAGATGTTGTGTTGAGGTAATACCACAAGTGGGGGAAGAGAGGAAGCCAGTATCATCTGCTTAAGCCTGGTTAGCAGCAGTTTATTTATCACTCCTTTTCCCAGGTATGATGTCCCCTGGAAAACATCCCTTCCCTTTCTAATAAGGTCAAACTGAGTGGAGAAGTTATATGTACATGTAAGGTGGTTGGAAGGGAATCCAAAAAGATGTTAATAAGGGAGAAGAAAGTTCTCAGCTTTCACGCAGAGCTTTCCCAAGCTCTGTGGGGCTTTAGTATTGTGGATTTAATGGTATCAAGTTATCTTACAAGAGATTTGATGATACACTTAGGGTAATACCTTTGCTGGGTAAACTGGTTGAACATGAAATTTATTCTTCCAAGTAAAGACTTCAGTTGCATAGCCACTCCCATCACTGAAGTGTATTCTAACCTGTGTTTTCAGCATTGTGAATCTTCTTTTCCCACAGTTCTTTTGCTGATCTGTGCATATATCTAATATTACATATACAGTGAGGTTAGGAACAGGGACACACATAGGCTTTTATATACACAGCCCACATTTTTTATGTCTGCAGTCTGTAGCTCAGGTTCAAAACATTCCCACTGGATGTGGGAACAACTGGGATAGTGGACTGGGCAGTAGAGCATGATCTTGCCAGCCTGAGTGCCCAGATAGCAGTTAGGTGTGCGGTACAGTGCCAAGAATGTTTGGGTTCTCCCCCACCAAAGTCAGTGTACTGAGCATCAAAACAACTTGGAAGTGTCCCTCATCTCTTGGCCAGCAGAGCAGAGCAAATAATGAGAAGAGGCTCAAGGTGTCATGAGCCTCTTTTTGTGACTTTGGCAAGCTCTCACCGCTCCTGTCTCTTAATTTCTGTTAACTGTATACAAGGACTTGTATTGTGGCCTGAAGACTGACCTGAAGGTACTGAGTGTCAGTATAGTAGCCTGACATCATTAATCATGTGTTCCCTTCCAGATTTTTATTTTTGTTGCCTGTTCCTGCTGGTCAATTAGAGCGCTGAGAAGGCCTGCAGACCATTCTCTGTCTGCTTCAACTTGCTCCCCAGCTTCATGTGGTGCACAGAGATGTACTAGGCATTTCTGCAGAGCAGTGATTGATGATGTTACTTTTTTCACAAAACTAGGTCCCCTGATCATTGAAGCCGGCACCTCTATGGAGAGTATTGCTGTACTTTGCGTAAAATTCAGGAAGCAAGCTGAAGGAGAAACAGATAGATACCCCTGGGTCTTGTCCCACTTTGTAGTTAAGTGATAACTGTGGTGTGCTTTTCGACCCAGAAATGGGAAAATACCTTTGTATGCACACATGCAGCCATAGACAACTGACAAGAGTTTTTATAAGCTCTGCCAGAAAGGCAGAACCAAACATTATGAGATGAAAAATAGAAGCAGGAGGAGGGGGGTGAGGGGGTGGAGCGGAAATCCTTGGAAAGGAAAGCCCTGACAAGAGCTCTTTTTTCCCAGCCAAAGCAGCTCGCAAGTGCCAAATTGCTCTCCCCTAACATTTGAACCACTGTTGAGAAAGCCATGTCTGCTATTGAGAGTGACAGTTGCTATTTGTGTCGACCCAGAATTAACATGTTTAGTAAATCATGTGGAAACAGATCCTGAAGTGCAGGCTGGCATCAGATCATGCAAATGAATAACAATACTTTTTGAGGGAAAGAGTTATTGTGGCTGTGATTTTATTTTTTTTTAAGGTATAGGCAAGATAAGTTTTGTAGGTAGGAATCTTGTTAAACCAACCAAGTAGTTGAAAAAGTAATGCCTGAATTACTGTTTGCTGTTTCTTTTCAACAGTACCAGTTGGTCTATTAGAAGATATTGTCTCTACTTACAAAACTGGACTTGCTTAATATTATTGAAACAGATCAAAGGAAATACTTCTTTAAAAAGTTCTCACATAATCTGAATTTAACTTTTAAAGTCGATGATTGTAGTATATAATTAAGGAAAAATATAGGCGTGATCCGAGTCCACAGTAATATTAGCGAAGAATTTAGTATTTACTCATTTATTTTTTGAAAGAAGAGTGATAAAGCCTTGATACTTCAGAATATACAGCAGCTGCTATCTGAAGTCTGAGGAAATTGCCACTCTTGAGGAGATTATTCCACAAAATTAGAGGTTTTTTATCTGCCTTTGTAGTATTTGAGAATCACTAATACGGCAGTCAGGATATTGGATTGAATGCATTGACCTGCTGTGGCAATACTCATTGGTCCCTAACCGGGCATTTTTCTTTACTGGAAGAAACCAGATGTTGCTCCCAAACAGACTCGCATTCACATGCAAAAAGAAATTCCTTCCAATTCAGTGAAGTTTTGAATTCGAATCAAGTAGCAAGTCAGTTGACCCTGAAGTGCTCCTCCTAACACCTACATTAATAATTTATGCTAACACCTATATTAATAATGTATGGAGGGAGGTCTAGCCCTAAGCTAGAATTCATATTAGTACAAGCACTAAATTGGAAGTCTAGCTTTGCTGTGCTGGTAATCCAGTCATATGGTTTAGCTAGAGAATTTCTTACCATGTGGCTGTTCCCACTGGCACAGGCATTATCAAACTGTTGCAGTAGAGGCCAGCCAGGACGTGACATAACATGGATAGAATACTTGGTAACAGAAACCACTTTCTCATAGTGGAAAAACTCCCTGCTCACTCAGAAGAATGCTTTACCGTCATGTATATGACACTTTTGTTGAACCCTTTCCACCCCGAGTCCAGCATCTTTATGAATAAGTTAATATGTCAGAATTTATAAATTTATTTTGACGGAGTCCAGTAGATATGAACTGTCCTAGCTGGTGGCATCTTTCATGGAAATTTTTAAGCTGAAAAACTGGCATGTACATTAATACTTCCGATGAAGCAACAGATTTTCATTATTAATCAAGTCAATGTTAGTTTCTCCCTGTCTGAGCCACAAAAAGGCAAAATACCTTCAATGGAATCCTAGCAGTTTCCAGTGCTGAATGCATTAGGTGGAAGAGAAAACAAAGCACTTGGTTTCTTGCCAATTTTAAATCATAGGAAAGGCAGCCACTTGCTTTGTAGATATGTAAGTGGTCGGACCAGTCATTGTCATGCCATACAGCTGACAATGAGCACTGACTGCCTGAGCAGATGTCTGTTAGTTTCAGAACAGAAACAAAAACTGTCTACCCCCTGTTTTCTGAGGGCAAAACGTGCAAATGTGTATAGTGTTGACAGGGGTACAAAAAAGTACAAGACACACATGGACTTAATGGAGTGAGTCAAGTCTAGAGCCATGAAGATTGCAGAATCATAGAATAGTTTGAGTTGGAAGGGATGCCACCCACTAGATCAGATCACTCAGGACCCCATCCAACATAGCCTTGAACACTTTCAGGGACAGGTCGTCCATAACTGCTCTGCACAGCCTGTACCTCACCACCTTCATAGTGGAGAATTTCTTCCTAATATCTGGTCTAAATCTACTCTTTTTCCATTTAAAGCCATTACCCCTTGTCCTAGATGCCCTTGTAAAACATTCTTCTCCAGCTTTCTTGCAGGCCCCCTTCAGGTGGTGTGAGGTCTTCTTGGAGCCTTCTCTTCTCCAGGCTGAACAGCCCTAACTCTTTCAGCCTATCTTCATACGAGAGGTGCTCCAGACCTTTAAGCATCTTTGTGGCCCTCCTCTGGACATGCTCCAATGATTGCATGTCCTTCTGGGACCCCAGAGCTGAACACAGTACTCCAGGTGGGCTCTCATGAGAGCAGAGGGAGAGAACTACCTTTCTCAGCCTTCTGACCACGCCACTTTTGAGGCAGCCCAGGATACAGCTGGCTTTCTGGGCTGCAAGTTCACACTGCCAGGTCATGTTGAGCTTCTCATCCACCAACACCCCCAAGTCCTTCTGCCCAGGGCTTCTCTCAATCCATGCTCCACCCAGCCTGTAGTTGTGCTTGGGATCACACTGACCCGTGTGCAGCACCTTGCGCTTGGCCTAATTGAACATCACGAGGTTCACATGGGCTCACCTCTCAAGCCTGTCCAGATCCCTCTGGATGGCACCCCTTTCCTCCAGTATGTTGACCTCACCACACGGCTAGGTGTCATCAACAAAGTTGCAGTGGGTGACCTTGATCCTACTGTTCATGTCACTGGGAAAGACGTTGAACTGTGCTGGTTCCAAACTGATCCCTGAGGAACTCCACTCGTCACTGCTCTCCACTTGGATAGCAAGCCATTGGCCACAGCTCTTTGGGTGTGACCATCCAGTCAATTCTTTACCCACCAATTGGCCCCTCTGTCACATTCATGTCTCTCCAGTTTGGAGACAAGGATGTTGTGCAGGACAGTGTCAAATGCTTTGCACAAGTCAGGTAAATGACATCAGTTGCTCTTCCTCTTACACCAGTGCTGTAACCCCATCATAAAAGGCCATCAAGTTTGTCAGGTCTCATTTGCCTTTAGTGAAGTTGACTGTCACCAGTCACGTTCTTGTTTTCCATATGCCTTCTCATAGTTTCCAGGTGGATCTGGTCCATGATCTTGACGGGCACCAAGGTGAGACTGACCTGTAGTTCCTTCAGGTCTTCCTTTTTTTTTCCTTTTTCCTATCTGTGGGAACTTCACAGGACTGCCACAGATTCTCGCATATGATACATAGTGGCTTCGCCACTTCCTCTGCCATCTCTTTCAGGATTCACAAATGCATCTCATCAGGTCCCATGGCCTTGTTCACATTCAGGTTCCTTAGATGTTCTCAATCCTGATCTCCTAGAGCAGGCGGTTCTTCATTCCTCCCATCCTTGCCTTTGCCTTCTGTGGGTGGGATGGTGCATGATCATCCTCTGGCTCACAGTGGACCTATGCTGACCTGCACTGCAGGGATTGATGCTGCAGGACCCTTTCCAACACACTCATGCAGAAGTGAAATGCAAGAGGGAGCCTGTGTTTGGTGATGTGGTTTCTAAAGGAGCTGACATAACACATACAGTCTTTTGTCTTTAGACATCTTCTGCTGTATTACAGAGCATGCTTCTAAATTATTATGTGTTTGTGCTTTTGAAAATTCAAATAAAGCTTCCACTCAGCTTCAATACACAAATGCACAGTTAGCAAATGCATAGAGTATATCTGCATATACATTTTGGCACCTTTTTTTAAGACATAACTTTTCTAGAGTTTTTTGTATTTTATTTTAACTAAAGTTATTATCCCTGAGCAGAGATCTAGATTTTATTACATTTGTTTTCTGTTTCTGTTTTGCAGTTCTTGTTATGACAGCAGTTGCTTTCACTTCTACAATAACTCAAAATACATCTGAGATCACGTGTGTGTTTATCAGCCAGAAGGCTGAAAGTTCAGGAGCACCAGAGACATCAGTATCTCCTAAGGTAATATAACAGAACACAAGTTACTTATAAAATGTTCCTGTCCATTCCAGAAATACCTTCCCAGAAGCTTACAACACACTAAACTTTCAAGATGCGAGGATGTCACAGTCAAAATAGCCAAGGTTAAGCCAAATATGACTACAGAAGGTTAGAGGGATATATATATATATATCTCACAACTCATACTTTGAAACAGTAAATAGTTAAGCACCAGATTTCTCTAAAATGAGCTTTTTAACTGACATCTTGATGCTGTCTTACATCAGCATGTGTGAATATTCCTGGATGTCCCTGGCAATGTATCAATGTAAAAATGTATTTGAAAATATGTGCCCTTAAGAGGGGATTCCAAGACCACCGTGTGAATGGGTGTCCTGTCATGATGTGTCTGTGCCATGGCTGCTGGGAGTGATAGGGAAGCTGTACCACCCTCTATTCCCACCACCAAAGTCCAGAAGTCCCTGCCTGGTCCAAACCTTGACTTAGACACTAAAACTGGGTAATGAATCAAACACAATCTAATTTTCTTCTCTTTCAACTTAAAATGTCGGAAAGCCAAGAGAAGGTGATATACAATGAAATTATAAATCAGATGAGACGTGTGATTAAAGTATTTCTTGTTTCATGAAAGTCTTATGAAATCTTTTTCATTTCTGAACAAATAAATCAGATAACAAATTAAGGTATATCAAAGCTGTGTTGTCCTTGTATTTGACAAGGTAGAGTATGGATTTTATTTCTAGATACTACTCAAGTCAAGCAAAAGGAAAAAGGAGCAAGGAATAAGAAGAACCAACTGGCCAAGCGAAATGTAGGGCAGAGAATGCAATGAACTCTGGCCTTTCATAAACTTACACTGGATAAATTTCATCCACCAAAATAATAGAATCATTTTGGGCTCCTCTTCAGATGGAGCTATTTACTTGCCACTTTTTGCTGCAGCTAATCTTAGAGACTTATTAATCCATTGGTGGCTTTCCGAATGACTGTGGAATATTCTCTTTCTGTTTGCAGTTCTCCTTTAGCTGTAGACCATGGTGAGGAAATGCAAAATATGAATGCATTCAGTCCAAATGTTCCTTGCTAGTAAAGCCCCCAAGGATTTGAGGAGCAGTCTAGCCAGAACACTCGGCGACAAGTAGTAGGATGCTAAATAAACCCAACATTCTGACCCTGCCTTTGTATTAAGATTGCAAACATAAAGGTTTTATTATAGTTCTGTGTCTTCCTGTGGTTCTAAATAAAGAGAAACAAAATCAAGAGTAAAGAATAACCTATACCACTAAGGGAAGTTATTGTGTTTCTGGCTAAAATTATTCTGTAATGTCTGTCTAGAGAACAGATTAACTAATTCAACAGGAATCCCGTAGGATGTCCTCATGCAGTAGAACTCAACACATTTATGAATAAGTTTGATGGTAGAAATGGAAGGAAAAAAAACAACAACAACAAACCAAACAAAATAAAGGTGTTCTTTTACTATAATTTGTATTCATATTTGGGCATTATGAGGCATTATTCACTGATTAAATATTTCCCAGAAAAGCATCCTTTAAAAATACTTGAATGCAAAAAAGCAAATAAAGGTAATTGCTAATAAATACCTAACAATCTGTCCTTCTGCATTGCAGACTTCTAACATTTTGGAAGATCTTGGGTGTTACTTGAATTCTCAGGGAACAGAAAACATCTATAAAACAATTAAAAATGTGGAAGTCAATCTATTTGAAGATATTGAATTAAGAATAATAATGAGCATTTCAAATATCACTTCATGCTTTTGGTTCTTTAAAAAGAGCAAAGCCTGTAAGCTTTCTCTGGACACAAAGAATCGGTAAGTCAAGGGGCGTACTGGATCAAAGAGCCTTTAAGAGACCTTTTCCTTTAGGATGCAAATGGAATGTGTTCTGTGTGATTTCCTGTTATGAATTATCTTTTTCAATCTTCTAATCTTTCTTAACTGGTGTCACCCATCAGCACATTCCTGATTGTCCTGTAGATACATGTACACACATGAAAATTAAAATAAAAAACGTTTTGAAATAAGCTTGTTCTTTTAATATATACCATTATGCATAGGAGTCTCCAGGGATTTTCTGATATTGATCAATTTGAGTTTTGCCATGCTCATGTGGGAGAATTGTGATCTTATAGTCAAAGAAACTGAGACATGAAGAATTATGTGACTTTTAGGATCACAGTGCAGTTCAGGAACAACAGCAACAGCATTCTAGTTCTCACAGCCAAACCTGGGCTGGAAGCTGATACTGGACTATCGCGTCCTCAGGCAAAACTTGTAGAACGGTACTGTAGGTAAAGCACTTTGATGTGGAACTCCTCGACTGTCATAAGTTCAGGAAGCCTCTCCTTTCCAGTGCTCAGTGTTAAGCATTTGGTAGCTGTGGCTGTAAGTTCCTACGTGCTGCGTGTGTAGCATGATGAAAGCACTTCAGGCTGAGGGGCACTATGCCAATAATAAATACCAGTGTCTTTGAAGGGTTTTTGCAAGACCTAAAGAGCTAGCATTTCATTGTGCGTGTTGCATATTAACTTCTTCATGTTAACATGACAAATGCCACTTTACCTTCCGTTTTATAGATATATTGCATCTTTGGCTTTTTCCCAAACAAAAGAAGGACAAGCTGGAAAATACACCCTCTTGGTCACAAGTGAAACGGGCAATTACACAGTAGTTGTGCCAGTTCTCATCCGAAGTAAGTATATCTACATGAAAGGTGTCCTTCCATCAATACGTTTGAGGGCAGAGGCTCAAGTTCAGTCAAGGCAATGAAGCTTTCAGGCTCTACATTTCAAGCAACTTCCTAGACTAGCACAGGACTTGGAGCTGTATTCAGAGGCTAAAGTCAGAACAACAGAGTGTATGAGATTCAGCTTTCTCTAGTCAATAAACCATGCAAATGAACAAATAAAGATGTAAATGCACAGTAGCTCTCTTCTTCCCTGTGAGGGATTCCCCTGTGCCAAAAAGGGCAAATTGAGGGTGGCTTTTTTTTTTTTTTTGTGAGCTTTCAAAGCTTGTGGACTAAATTTGTTTGCTTTCATTTTAACCTGTTTATTCTTGCTGTTGCTGACTGGTTTGTAACCTGGCCCAGATTAGGACATGCCTTTCATATTCTGGTCTCTGGTGCTGCCAAGCCACACTTTGATCCACTGCCACTTTTCCACCTGTGCTTGTCGCTGATTCTCTCACTTGTCTCACGGCTTTTCCTTTTACAGTTCTGTGGGCAGCAAGAGGCACACTGAGGGAAGGGGAAAGAAAATGTCCCTCTTCTCAGTGTCAGCCTTTACTTATTTATTGTGTTTTAGTGTAAAACGCATCAGTTCTGCAGCTGCACAAGGGTGACTGAGAAGCTGAGATTTTAACTGCTGTTAAATGCTCATGACAGAGCACCTGTGAGGTGTGACTTTTTGAAAGGCTACCAGTGGGAGTGGATTTTATTGAGTTTTCTTCAGGTTCACACAAGAGACATCTGTGATGCAAAGGCAACTGCTGCAACAAAACACAAGCTTCTGCTTCTAAGTAGAGGTGTCCAAAAACATCGGAAAAAAACCCCAAAAAAGCCCATGTTGGCATGATTTTTTTAACAGAAGATAAAGACTATATTATTTTGTCTGGAAAGAGACAAATTTAAAGTTTAAAAATGCAACAGAAATTTTGAAAACTTCAATCCAACCAGCTAAAAGACTAGCAAACCCTTCTAGATACAGGTTTGACAAGCATCACTACTTGCCTTGTTTTTAAAAAACTGTGACTAATCAACATTTTTTTATTCCCTCTTTATTTGATTTTCAAGTATTTCTTCTGTATAACTTTTTTACTCTCTCAGGTGTCAGAAAATTCACCCACAATATCTCTTTGTTTTATTTGAAGGCTTATCGCATGTCTTAAATATAATTTTAACAGCTTCATTGAGGGGACAAGGTATTAAATCTTTCCCTAAGAATTGCCACCTCTACTTTATCAATTAGGCTTTAGAGGTAACGAGCATTATTACATGTGCAAGCAATAACAGTTTGAAACAGTGTTGATAAAGGTCTTTTCCATATCAGTTGCTTGGATTGCATTCTCTTTGCACCTGTGAATCTAACATCATAATTACATCTCTCATAAAATCCTACAGGCTAGAGGTGAATCCTTCAACTGGAATGTGAATCAGTGTAGGTGAGAAAAACTTCCTAGGCCATGCTTATAGGAGATAAATGAGGAAAGAATTAAAAAAGCTGTAAGTATTAGTTTCACATTAGCATGTCACCTTGCAGGCAATGGAAGTATGACTCCAAAGAAAATGTCACTCTTCTGCGTGGAAGCTGTAATTTCATTGAACAATGACCTAAAACTGGACTCAGTGCTTTTCATTTTGAGTCAAATCTTTAGTGGTTTTAATATGTTACATTTTTGTGCCTAGTCCAAGCTTGTGGCTGATAGGTTCAGCATACTGGCAATTTGTCTAGGGATCATTTCCCTATGAGAAATCATTATCACCCATTGTGTTTCTATCATGTATCTGATCTGACTGAGGAGTATGTAACAATCCCATTTGGTGTCCAGACTTCGTAGTCTCAACAGATATTCCAGCAAAGGACAGGTTTTGGATGTGATTTCAAAAGATGTCTGTGCTCCTGCCCATTGAAATGAATAGCAACCACAGTGAATTAACACCTTTCACTATCAGTCTCAGGATTATCCCCTAGTGTATAGAGGCAGGCCTTTGGTAGGGGGAAGCTGTGCATTTAGCAATCAAGGCTGAAAAGCTAATGAGACCAACCCATAATACTTCTAGGGCTGAATCATTTTCTCTTCCCTCAATGTTGAAACCTCCTGAAACAAAATACAGCTCTGTAACTTCATGGACCACGAAATGCGCAAAACACTGTTTCAAAATTGTTTCAGCATTCTTAAAGGTTTGCATGTTTTTTAACAGAAAAACCAGGCAAGCCATATTTCAGGAAAGAGGAAAAATCAGATTCTATCAAGTGCATATCTGAGAGCTACCCCCAGCCCTCTGTGGAATGGATATTCTGCAAAACACCTGAAAAGAGGTATGGTGTATGTTTATACGTATGTTGGATCTCAAGACTGAAAGCTTACCCACCTTTTAAGAAAAAGTGGCAGGATGGAAGGAAATTACCTCAAGATGCACCAAGGGAGGTTTAGAATGGATATCAGAAGAAATTTCTTCACTGAAGGGGTGGTCAGGCTTTGGAACAGGCTGCCAAGGGAAGTAGTTGAGTCACCGTCCCTGCAGGTGTTCAATAAAAGTGTAATGTGGCACTTGGAGACCTGGTTTAGTGGTGAATATGGCAGTGTTATGTTGATGGTTGGACTCAATAATATCAGAGGTCATTTCCAACCTTAACAGTTCTATGATTTTACACTGCTTAGTGTGCCTAGTGAGCTGGGGAGATAACCGAAGAAGAGCTTTAGGTTTAAAACTTTTTGAGTTGGGTTCTGCTGGTTGGCACACCCACATGATGGTTGAAAACCTTTGTCTGCAACACATTTTTCTCAGAAATTTTTACTGTCCTCCTCTTTTGGAAACTGTCAGCTCTTGGCTTTAAAAATGTTGTTCCAGATTCTAGTATTCTGATGTCACAAAAGCAAAGCAAATGTATGTCATTCCCCTCTATTTGAAATTTGAATCATACAACCATAGAATACTTTAGATTGGAAGGGACCCCTAAAGTTCATCTAGACTAAGCTCACTGCAATAAGCAGGAACATCTTCAATGAGATCAGGTTGCTCAGAGCCCTGACCAAAATGGCCTTGAATGTTTCCAGGGATGGGGTATTTACCACCTCTCTGGGCAACCTGTGCCAGTGTTATCACATTTTCATCAGAAAAAAAAATTCCTTATATCTAGTCTAAATCTACCCTCTTTTAGTTTAAAACCATTATCCCTTGTCCTATTGTAACAGACTCCGCTAAAATGTTTGTCCCCATCTTACTTAAAAGCTCTCTTTACTGGAAGGCTGCTATAAAGTCTTCCTGGAGCCTTCTCTTCTAGAAGCTGAACAACCCCAACTCTCTCAGCCTGTCTTAATAGCAGAGGTGCTCCAGCCCTCTGATCATCTTTGTGGCCTCCTTTGGACTTCCCCCAATATGTCCATATCCTTCTTGTGTTGAGGGCCCTAGAACTGGACACAATGCTCTAGGTGGGGGTCTCATGAGAGTTGAGTAGAGGGGCGGAATCACCTCCCTCCACCTGTTGGCCACATAGCTTTTGATGCAGCTCAGAATACAATTGGCTTTTGGGGCTGCAACCACACATTGCTGGATCTTGTCCAGCTTTTCATCCACCAGCACTCCAAAGTCCTTCTCTACAGGGCTGTGCTTGATCAATTCATCTCCCAAACTGTATTGATACCAGAAGTTGCCTTGATCCAGGCAAAACATCTTGCACTTGGCTTTGTTGAACCTCACGAGTTTTCCATGAGCCCGCTTCCTGAGTTTGTCCAGGTCCTTCTGGATGTCATCCTATCCCTCTGGTGTGCCAGGTGTACCACACAGCTTGGTGTCATCTGCAAAATTGCTAACAGTACACCCGATTCCCCTGTCTATGTCATTGATGAAGATATTAGTATTGGTCCCAGTACAGAGCCCTGAAGGACACTGCTTGTCACTGATGTCCAACCGAACACCAAGACGTTGACCACTACTCTCTGGATGTGACCATCCAACCAAATTCTAATCACCAAAGGGTCCACCCATCAAATCTGTATCTCTCCGGTTTAGAGAGAAGAATATTGTGGGGGACTGTGTCAAAGGCTTTGCAGAAATCTAGATAGAAGACAAGTGTTGCCATTCCCTTGTCCACTGATATTGTCACTCCATCATAGAAGGCCAATAGGTTGTCAGACAGGGCTTGCCCTTGGTGAAGCCATGCTACCTGTTTCAAATCATGTCCCCAACCTCCATATGCCTTAGCATAGCTTCTAGAGGATCTGTTCCATAATCTTCCCAGACACAGAGGTGAGGCTGACAGGTTCCCACAGTCTTCCTTTCTACCCTTTTTAAAAATGGATGCAAGGCAACTTTTCCCTTTTTCCAGTAACTGTGAGCTTCACCTGGAGCATCAGAGCTGGGAAGATGTTACAAGGGATCATAATTTTGTGAGCTAAAGAATTTTTCCCATTCTATTAATACATAAAGTTTATTCTATTAACATTAATTACCTTTTTCTGCTGTGTGGGAGTTTGGGACCAGGGTCTCATAATGGCTGTTGGATTTGCAGCAGTTCCCACTACCAGGAATTCAGAGATGTGATGTGAAAGCTTAGCCTCTATGATTTCACTCCTGTCTGGATTTTAATCGCATCATTACCTGTCTATGAGCCAGTTTGAGCATATTCAGATCGTTTCAGCCCACATTTCTGCCTAGGCTGTGGAATTTTGATTTTCTTATCTTCACCTTTCCTAGTTCCTTTTAATTCAACTGTGTAAGATCCAGTTTTCCCACTATTGTTTGCATATTCTCATGGCTTGGAGATTTATCAGATTTAGTTGCTTGAGGTTCACCAAATGAGTCAATGGATAATTGTGCTTGTAATTGCAGTTGCCCTGATAAAATCCATGAAGAAACTGGAGAAATAGATGGCATACAGATGGTGCAACGTGAATTATTTCAAACTTACGTATGGTGCTGTGCAGTTAATGTGCTGGGCAGAGAATGTACCAGGCTCTTTACAATAGGTATCTTCCCTCTAAGATTTACTTGCATGTTAACTTGTTCCTGACACTGAATTTAGTTGCACTACTGACCTGAGTATGGTTTCTGGGCTAAGCTACTTGTTTGTAATCACTGGAACAAATCTAACAGTGAATATGTTTGCTCTGTCAAATGTTTAAAACCTAACTCCAATAGCTCTTTGTGGTCTCTGTAAAAACCTTCTTGCCTTTCTACATTTACTACCCATGTATTGACTTTTTGTTCATGCTTTTAGGACTGTGTTGCATGGGAAAGCTGTTTAGAGTGTTCTCAAATACATACTTTTATAAATAATTATTAATTAATATATACTTTCAGGTTTGTTTGCCTGGGTTTTTTTAAATAAACTTCACCTGAGTTAAGCTCTGTGCTTAACCCTATAGATATCTTGTAAATTATGACAAAATTTGGTTTGAGACATTTCAATCCATCAAACTTACTAATTTCATAATTAATTATCATTGCAATGTAATAACAAATATCTATACAGCATTAGCAGAAAAAATGTTCATCTATCTGAACATTTTTTCAGGCAAAGTGACAGCTGTTTCAGTGGCTATGTTTTGATTTTGTAGATTTAAATGAAAGACAAGAGGCACCTTTACCCAAACTACTACTTAAGGTTGGGGAACCACTGCTGATCAGATGCAGAGCTGTTCATCATAATTATAAATTTGGAATAAAATTATCTTCTGAAAACAGAGAAGTTGATCAGGTAAGAAGACAGGGCATTGTTTAAAATAGGTAGTATTGGGCACTATTAACTGATTAAATTGGAATCTCTGTTGAAAACTAGGATCACCAGTTTGGAGGATTAGAGTATCAAACAGACCACTCAGCAATTCGGATCCAGTATGCATTTACTTCAGCAGCAGAAAGAAGTGATAGTGGACAGTATACCTGTTCTTCTACTGCTCATCCGAATCAAACTGCTTTGGTTACAGTTTTAGGTAATTCCAATCCCTGCTACTATTTTGTCCCTCAGTTGGTTGTTTTGCTTTGTTTCCCATATGGCAGTTCTTTGCTGGCAGGTATGCAGTATATGTTTATATTTCCCTTGTTAAGGAAAAAGTCTGTTTGCAGTCCAGGAGAGCCAAGAGATTAATCTGAACTGAGTCATTCTGGTACCTGAATACAATCAACCTTTTCTTTATATTTCTTTTCAAATAATTCCCATTAAAAGACAGTGCTTTGTAGAAGTGAAATGAAATGGCACTCATTAGAGATCTAGTCTATATGATTGCTTCAATGGGATCTCTAGAAACACAGGCTGGGATTCATCTCGTGTTGCTGTAGGTAATGCTCAGCCAGTGTGCTGCAAAGCCATAGTGGCTTTTTGTGGGGACACAAAGCTATAGGGTCCACAGGGGATATGCCTTGGGCTTTCTGGGCAGGGGGGAGTTGTATAATTGTGGAGCCCTTCTCTGTGCTACCCATGGCAGCTGCAGAGCAGATACAAAGAGCTAGAGCTAAGGCACTGCTGGAGCCGACCAAGAATATGAAAAGTATGAGACCTGCCCTGTGTGCTCAGCTATTAATGGTCTGTGTGTTAGTTTGGTCAGTGTGGTATGACCTCTGATTGATTCAATGAACATGAGACAGCAATATCCTGCTGTGACTCCAGCATGGATTTTTAAAAACTGTAGCTCAGTCTTCTCCTCACCACTGCATCTCCCCTACTCACTTATGGCACTTCCACCCCACCTTTGCTGCACGTTTGGGAGTGGGGATGTGAGACGGGTGTTCTTGGGCTTATGCTCTCCTGTTTTGTATGGTCCCTTCAGGAGATCATTGCTCCTATACAGAAAAAAAAAGTAGATACAAGATCTGTACCAGACCTGAGCTGGTCCAACAGGAAGGAATCCACTAGTTGGAAGGTTCTTGGTGGTGGGTTTTCCCACTCAAAATCCAGAACAAATGAGAACTGACCGTGTCCTCTTATGGCAAGGGAGTGACTGACAAGTAGCCACTTGAGTTTGCCAATTTTTTATGGGAAAGAATTTTAGGTCCATAACATGTGTAATTGGTAGCAGAAAAGAAATTAAACTTCTTATGTTAATAGAGAATGCAAGCCCTGACAGATGACGACCAGTGAGTGCTGACAGAGATGGCAAGCTGCTGTGCAGGAGTGCTGCTGCAGCTGTGATGAATCTGAAGGAAAACCTAAAACAAGAGAGGCAACTACTCCAGTGTTACCTGCTCTTCTGAGTGTCTCCTGCTTTCCAGGCACTAAAGGGAACCATCTTCCTCACGCCAAGCTACATAAGGCCTGAAAATTTTCAAAAGGAAACCTCACTCTACTTAAGCAACGTATTGATTTAAAAGCCAGAGGTGTTGAGGTCAGTTGAGAACAATCTCAACTGCAAACCTCATTTCTCAGACGGAAATAATACACAAATAGGCATAAGTCTGGAAAAAAGGGATAAAAAGGAAAGCTGTAGGTAGGACCATGCTGCCAGAGTAGGAACCATAGTTTAATGACTGGTGTGCCTGGAGTTGCAGCCTGTAGCCCTGATAACAAGGCTCTCTGAAGCACTTACCATACGTTTGACCTTCGATGTAGTTGCTCTCAGACTTTACAATGCTTAGGCAAGGAATGGTAGGAAGTGAGAACAGTTACCCAGTCTCTTCAGAAATGACTTTCCCAGTGTGATATCCTCTTTTCAGATTCTGCTAACCACTGAGCAGGAAGTTCTCCCATCATTTACAGTAACTGAGCATGATACCTGGGCATTTTTTCTACACACATCTTAGTAAACAGGAACATAGAGGTGAGAGGTTACTGTAGAGGTAGGGCTAGTTCCTCTTCTTTATCAGCAGTGCTACACAGGTCAGAAATAGTGGCTTCTTGCATCTATAAACTATTAGGCCTGAATATGTGTGACAGTCACAGGGAATATTTGTGTCACTGTCCCTGAAAGGGTGTATTGCTGAGTAGAGTATTTTTTCACTACAATACACCAACTTACAAAGATTGTCTGTACTCTTCTTAATGCCCCTTAAGCCAACAAAAATCCTGAGGGCCCATTGTCTTTTCTGAAGAAAAAAATCTATTTGTTTACTTACAAGGTGGATTAAAGTAGGTAAAGTTGTCATACCTAGCTAACAGCTGTGTTTCTCTCTCCAAGGTTCTACAGGGGCATCCTATATTCATGCACCCCAGCCTTTAGCCTAACATGTTAATGACAACCACAGTTGGTGTGAATTTGTGCTAGAACACCAGGTTTGATTTTGGCAGGGATATAGATACAGATACAGATTTCACTTAGTTGCCCATGTCAGTGTCCCACCTTTAAAACATTACTGTGCATGGGTCAGGACCTATAGTTACACTGAGAATCATCATGATGTAACTTTACCATGAGAAAGCTGATTTGGCTGGCATATACTGCATTGCCTGGGGAGCCTGACGAGCATAGCTACACGGATGGGTGCTCTTCTAATCTCTAATAATGCCTTGGAGACAGACAGCTTGGGTTTGCTCTTTGCTAATTGATACTTCATCAACTTATCCCATCTTGTGTGACCAATCAAGTCAGGCAGGGTGGTTAGGAGACTTTATAGCATGACACAGATCACACCAATGACTACAGCTGCAAGGTTCTTTGTTTCTGCAGTTTTTACGCTCGGTTTCCACCAGTGCTGAACAAAATTTTTAGTACTACACAATTTTGCTTCAGGAATATGTAAGCTATTTTACAATATGTTAAGTTCAAAGCAACAAATAAGCAAATATGATAAACACAGAGACTTGTTCAGTCTCAAAAGTTTCATCTTACCTCTATGTCATTACTAAATGTAAGTGATCAGAAATACACTTCAATCTGCCAAAAATTATAAATCAAGCCATAATGTGCTATTTTCTTTCTTCTTCAATAAAGCAACTACTTTTTTTTTTCTTGCATGTTTACCAGAGAAATGGCATACACTGCTCCCAGGTCCTTGTATGCAATCAAGAGAGAGCTTTTACTCTCGGCTGGTTGTGTTGTTAACAGTACACTCACAGATGATACTCTGCCTGGAAGGATGAGGACCAAAAGATGAAGGTCCAATTTATAAAAACAATAAGCCTTTAATATCAAAAAGTAGAACAGTCATGAAAGGAATTGCTTCTTGTTTTGAAATACTGACATTTTTGTGATTTATATGGGAGTTTCCAGACAGCATTTTTCAAACCAGTAAGCTGAGACAGAGCTAAAACATGCCAAACAGAATATAAGGTTATAACCAGAAGAAAAACACTGCAAAAGAAAACCCAGTCTAGAAATAATTTTACAGTGCAGTTTTTCACCATGTGGCTGATTAAACACTGCCACCAGTTTCCCAGAGGTTTTAGAGTCTAATTCCTTGGAGATACCCAAACTCAACTGGACGTCGCTTTGAGCAACCTCATCTAGTTGGACCAGCTCTGAGCCAGAGCTGGACTAGATATCTCTTCCAGTGTATGTAGCTCTGTGATTTTCACAGAGCTGATGCTAGCCCCACTGACATCTTTGTGACAGCCTCCTCCCACATGTCTGTTCTTCAATCTCTTTGGGTAGGATCCATTTCAAGTCATGAGACATCTATCCCCAGCGATGAATTTGGTTCCTTCAACAGTCAATATCAAGAAACAGATATTTACAGAGGCAATTCAGTACATCTTTGTTATCTTTTATTTTAGGATGAGATACATCTGGATATGCCTGTTTCATTCTACTGAGTTTATTAGAGGTCCAAACAAGTAGCTTAGATGGATCGCAGAACTTCAGACATCTCCATTAGGTGAAACAAAGCCCACACTAGCAAGGCAACTACCAGCAGCACACGTTTCATGTACACATTCAAAACATTTTTCTATGTTGCTGTCATCTTGCATGAAATATGTCTAATTTAGATGGAGAAATAAAGAAGCAGCTACAAGATTCATTTACAAAATCTTCATCTCGTTTCAGGGAAGAATTACTATCAGCACCTGATTATGCTGGTGGTGCCACCTGGTTTTTCTTCCCTGTGGGTGGAAAGCCAGGAGTTGCAGCTGTTAACACCTGGAATACACACACCTGACCCAACTCAAATAAATAATGACATTGTTGGCCTGTGACTCTGTAAGGTGGATTAAGGAGAAATCTCGAAGCATTTTGGAAGTGCCCTGGTCTGACCTAACACACAACTGCAGCAGGCTCAAATCATTTGTCTGTAACTGAACACAGTGACAACATTTCAACAATATTGTGAAACATGATCTTATTTTGATTAACAGGATGCCTTTTGGGATGTAATATAGTGCTTTTTTTCAGCTTGTGATAACCAAAACCATATAGATATCAAAATTTTCTCATTAAACAGTCCAGCCTTTCTAATATCTCTTTTTACTTTTCCTCCAGAAAAGGGATTTATAAATGTAACTGACTCGAAAGAAGATTTTGAAATTGGTGAGGAAGATTTTTGCTTTGAAGTTAACTTTACAGCATATCCACCAGTTAGATGCATGTGGCTATTTTCAAAAAAAACATTTCCATGTAAACAAAGTTACAGTGTGGATGGACACAGGTACTTGAGTATTTTGTAATAATTTAAAATCATAATGTTTCTTCTTTATATCTCTTTTGGACTGTTTACTGTCCATGATTTGTACTCTTTTTGTGTTTTCAAAATGTGAATGGGCCACATGATGAAACCATGTTAAGAAAAAGCCCTCAAACTTAATTTTGTCTTTCAACAACAGTTCACATATATAATTCATAGAATCATTTTGTTCTCTGTTTGTAATAAAGTCTTTGGTAAGCTCTGCATCCAGCAACCTTTTAGTTTATATGCATTTTATCATTTCTTTTCTGTCTAACAGAATTTCTCAGCTTCAGATCTGCTGCAGTTTTTGTACTGGATCAAAAGTTCTGCATGTTCCCCTTTTGTCATCCTGTTCTTGATGATGTTCCCAGTGTCTTTCAAACAGCTCAGATCAAGTCCAGGGCTCTGTAGTTCCCAGGCCTCTGTTAGATCTGTTTGACCGTGCCTGTGCCTCAGAAACATAGCGTTCTGCTCATTACCCAGGTCATGTATTCTTCTGCTGCTGCAGCAAAACATGTTTTGAATAAACCTGTTGGTTATCTACCTTTTCTGTTATTTCCTACAATGAACTTCTGGCATGAATCCTGTTTAAGGTTAATGTTTTCTCCATTCCCTAGGCTTTATAATTTCTTGATAACATTATCTAATTTCCTTCAGAGTTTTTTTCAGAGTAGTCCCATGGCTTTGAAGGTAACAGCTCTTATTCACCTCAATGAGAGTAAAGCCAAGCTGCTCTTTGCAAGTTTTGACTTTAAACTGGGCAGAAACTAATGTGGCTGCACTGATTTCTTCTCATATTCTTAAAGCCTCTCTTATCATCTGTATAAAGCAGTATCATAGCCTGTATTACACTTTTATGATTTCTTTCTGCAGTGTTTTGGTACCTTTGATTTTATACACCAGCTTGTCAAGTCATCTTTGCAACAGACTGGCCTTTTCATCTGCATCAGATGGTGTATTGGAGTCAGACCTCAGTGAGGTTCAGAGAGAGCTCAGTTCAGATTAGCAAACTGTCATCTCCTGGCAGTGGCCACAGGAACTCTGTCCCTGCTGATAAAGTGGGGGCCATCAACAAGCTTCGATAGCACTGCGTGGGTGTTGGTGACTAATCTGCTGTGCCTGACATGGGCTCAGCAGATCTGTGCTTTGTGTCAAGACTGATTTTGGAAATGAGGTCTCAAGGGACAACCATGAACATTTGCTCATCCTTGTCAAATAGGTACCTCCCTCTACCTGATAACACTGAGTTGATTTGCTTTGCAGCTGATATGGACCTTTCCTCACCGCTTGTATGAGCAGGAGTAATTTTTGCTGGGATGATTGAGAACTGGTGTAAATTCAACCCAGATAAGATGAAGGTGTTATGGGGTGTGCCAACAATAACAATATTGAGAACTCTTGAAATAGTTTAGGCAACCCTCATTAATCAGGAAAGTGCAACTGCTGGTGGCTCGGGATTCATGAGTCACTTCACATAGCCTTTGCAGCACAGAAGTAGCAGTTGCTGAGTGCTGATCACCACCTGCCGGATGAGGGAAGGTCCAGCCTGTGTCCCTGGAGCTGTGTGTCCTGGGCTGGCTCAGCCACAGCCATGACCACAGCCACAGCCACCAAGCATTGCTGGGGCATGGCCTGGTAATTTCTTCAAAGAGATAACTCAGCCGTCCCTCTGACTGTGTTGTTGGATAAATTGGGGTTTTTTAATGTTCATTTTGGGTTGTTATACTTTGAATTTATTTATCATTCTATTTATTTTAGGGAAAAAATGTAATCGAGGGAAAAATACTTGAATTTGGTGATTATTTCATCTGACAAGTACATTCTTCTGTACAAACATCCCCCACAACTATCCAATTGTGGTTGAATACAAGCATTGGATAGATATGTTTCCCCTGAGGAAAAGAGTAGGGGTAGGTATTACGTTCAGTTTGAAGTCCCCAGAAGAAGCAAGGGGTGAGGACATCAGGAGATTCTGCCTGCAAGCTGCAGCACTGCAGATTTCAATGGGACTTTAAAGCAGAAAGTTTCTCGAAACTACACAAAAAAGGTCATTGCATATCTAAACATATTGCAAGTCTCACTTTGCATATTTTAGTTGATTTCTGTGCAATCCTGTCTCCCAACACTTCTACTTTGCTCCTTTCATATCCTTTTTCATTTCCTTTTTTTTAATTTCTGCCATTTTCCTATCAAGTTGTTCCTCCTGAATATAGATCATATTAACTTTTATTAATTAACTCTGTTCTTTTCTTTATCTTTTCATTTCAAAACCAGAGATCCATCCCTCCAAACAAAACCCTCATGTGTTTTCAGACATTCCTACAGAATTTCCATTTTCTACTTGCTTTTGTTGTTTCTCTGTTGCAGCACACTGTTGATTTTCACTTCCCTCCTAAGAGCAAATGAGTTTTCATAAACACAATGACCTCTGTTAAATTTATAATCTTTAGCTCACATCCCCTGATATTTTCATGTATCAAAGATATTGTTTTAATTTTTTTTCTCATTATTTCATTAGTAGGTAATCCTTCAAAAACAATGAATTATTTTTGGTTTGGGGTTTGTTTTTTGGTTTTGGTTTTTTTTAGTGTCTTCAGTATCCATTTTGAGGCAGCTTAAAAGGGTTCTGATTTTAAAAAGTCCATGAGTTCAGGGACATCTTTAAGGCCATTTCAGATAAGACATTCAGAAGTCAGTAACTATATGAAAGTGTTGCCTTAGCCAGAAGGCAAACTTTCCAGTGGCTTCAATGCAAGTTTTCCCGGTTTAGAATTTCAATGCGATGCTTTGTATGTATCTTGCTTTATGACAAATACCCTGGTCTTAGTTCCCTAGATTTCAATCTCATTACTGTTTTCTCTTACTTTGCAAATTGGTGGTGTAGGCTGCCTCTCTTTTTTCTTCTTGGCTTCAAAGTCACTGATGTGCCTGCTTGTCTTCACCACTGACACAGAGTTGTGGACCTTCTAAATGGTTGCCCTTGAGCTGTAAGCCAAAACATCTATCCTCAAAATGTCAGCAACTAAACCTAAGAGATATTTTCTTAGATTGTGCTTCTAACGTTGATCGACTGCATTATCTGCCATTCAGATTTGAGCATTGTCCTGACAACAATGACCTAGTCCAAAAGCACAGAAATAGGATACCACCTCTGTAAGGTGGTATATTCCCTCCTCCCTGCCTCATCCCATGTCCCATAAACCAGTGACAACAGGACAGTCATGCATGAATCTTTAAATCTCTGCAGTTTTCAGTTGCTAGCTTCTGCTCAGGGACTTGTTAGGGCCCTCCCTAACCATTTCCTTTGTCACAAGCTGTCTTCTGCATGGTTTGGGTCTTAGTTTTCTGCCATCCACTGGGTCAAAGGCCATAGGGATTAGTAGAAGGCTGGTCTTCTTTCTGCAGAACTATCTTGATGGTTGGTGCTTCTTCTCATTGACAATGAACTTATGATGATGACCTCATTTCTGAGCTTCCATGAGATTTTTCCATTTGCAGAGGTTTATCTCTTACAATCCTCCCAGTCATTGTTGTTCCTTAATACTATTTATCATATCAGCTGGAAACTCCCATCAAAGTTCTTTGGAGAGTAGATGGTTTGATCCTTTGCTGGTCTTAGCATCTGTGCCAGGATGTGTTACATGCCTTGTCTTCCAATGGATTGGTAACAAAATCACAGCTTGACAGCCTACTTGCCCTCCAGGAACTGTGAGAAAAAAATGTAGGATGAAATCAATACTGCAGGAAAAAAAATATGCTCCCACCAAGACAGTTAGATTCTGGGATTTATATTCTCTAAACAAAAATAATTTCCTCTGTGTTCTTCATTAGAAGATGCTGAATTATTTAAAAAAAATATATGGGTCTTGACTACACTTAAGAGTCTTTTTCAAAATTATCTTTTGTCATTTTCTCATTTTTTTCTTTGCTCCACAGCATTTCATCAAAGTTCTGCAACCATCAGCACCAGTCTGGGATATATATATTTTATGCTGAAAATGATGATATGGTTGTGACAAAAAAATTCACTCTCTACATGAGAAGTAAGTGAGAAAACTATCCCTGTAAAGATCTGGCATAGTCTGGGATGTTGTCACTGGTATAAATGGAGCTATTATGTTCCTTTTCCTTGGTATTCCCCACTACATTTACACAGATTTATTGTTAAAAGTGGATGATCACAAGGCAAAAATATGATTCTCTTCACACTGCACTCCACTGCTGAGATCCAGGCATGGGGTCAGAGAAAGACACCAGATGCTTTTGGGTTGTATTTCTTGTCTTGGTCAGGGATGAAGAACAGAGAAAGGAAGAGAAAGTTATTAATCTTTTTCTTCTGTTTAGCTTACCATAAACAGAATATGAGAAATTAGTCAGATACTGAGAAAATTAATGCTTTTTAAGGAAAATGGCAAGCTTAGGAGCTCAGTGACTGACTCAGGGCTAGACTATATGTGACTGCTATAGAAATCACAGTGAGAGGAAATCCTTATCCCCATTGGGAGTTAGCTTTCTATGGTGTGTTGATGTAATTTTCTTCCTAATGGCATTTTTGAGTGTGGTGTGTAACGTGTATGTTTGGGTTGCAGTGCCTTATATACCCCTGCCCATAATTCACACACATGCACAGTCTTGACTGATGCTTTCAGTTATCTCAGTTCCGCCACGTGACTGAAGCATCTCTCCCTTACTCCAGGTCAGGGAGCATTATTTATGATATGTTATTTGTACAGAGATCTTCTGTGCACATTTTGTATGTGCTGGATCCCCAGAAGGAGTGTCAGGACAGTCCTAGAGCCAACTGCTTGCCCCGAGTCAGAAAAGCAGAAGTCGCGACTTCTAATTTTGGCTCTACCATTGTTTTGGTTTGGTTGTGCCCACATGGAGAAGTGGTTGCTTCCCTTGCCTTGCCCACACTGCCATCCACAGAATTGAGGGAGGCGGAGGACCGCAGACTGCACCCAGTTCTCACAGTGACATGCGCGTGGGTTTTTTTGAAAAGACAGGAGAGGACCTTGGTCTCAGTAGATCCAGCACAAAAGCGTACTGGGGATTGTCACTTGAAATCTGACAGAAATTGTCTTACAGAATCACAGAACTGACTAGAGAGGAAAAGGCCTTGAAGATCATAGAGTTCAACCATTAAACCAGCACTGCCAAGTACAGCATGTCCTTAAGTCTTGCGTTATCTTGTTGCAGGAAAGCCTGAAATAACGATGCAGTTGTTGTTCAAGCAGATCTCCTGCACTGCTGAAAGTTATCCCGCCTCGTCCTGGGTTTGGAGGAACTGTCTTGCAATGAATTCATCCAAGTAAATCATTTTCTCTCTATTGTATTCAGTGTAAAGGTTATCTGAGTTCTCTTTAGTTAAGTGACGACTGACCTGTAACAAACTAAGTCTAAGATGCACCCTCAACTCTTTGGTGGTCCACTCCAGTGCAACCAAACTAGGAAAAGCTTTCATTATTTTTATTGCCATCAAAGGAAGCCTATAAAGATATGTATCTCAGGCTCTTTACACCAAAATTAACCCCACTGGGGCTTATTTATATCAACAGCTAGGTAGCTACAAAGTCTAATCTAAGTTTTTCTCTCAGCCTATCAAAGTTATAAAGATTCAGCAAATATGATGGTTAATACAGGCTTGATTAACTGGTAAAGCTTTGGTTAAAACAGCCGTTATGGTGATCTGTTATCAAAGCCAGTGAAGTCAATGAGAGTGTTTTCAGTTAGTGAGAGTGTTTCCATTTCCCGTGTTTATTCAGAGCAATGAGTCAGGCCCTAAAATTTCAAAAGATGCTGAAGGAATTTTGAGCTGTTTTATGAACTCTGCAGTTTTTATTTTAGATTTACAAAAAAATAATAATCCCATGGTGCAGAACGGTACTCAGTCAAATTATCCTTTATAAGATTGTAGATAAAGCTCTTTTAGCTAGACACAAAAAACATAGGCAATTATCCATACTTCTGAAAACGTTTCATAACATCAATCTGCTTGTGCAGGAATGGAAGAGCAAAGGAAATATCCAACTAGTGAGTTTAAAATACTTCTTAAATTGTCTTTCTGAAAAGAAAATGCTGTGACATTTCTTGAAAGCTTCCAGATGTGGAAGATAGTACTATGTGTAGAGCTGAATAAATTCTATTTATGTACTTATCTCCTCATTTATTTATATGGACAGAACTTTAGACAGTAAGATGATGAACGATAGAAAAGCTAAAATTTAAAATTATCTCTATGTGAACTTCCTTTTCCTCAAGCATAATGTTCCCTCTTTCTACATATCAGGTCTTAAATAAGTCATTAATAAAGGATGAATGTTCTTCATCTTGAGTGAGAGAAACTTCATGGTTGAAATCACATACCTTCAGGGAAAGAACTTTAGAACTTTTACTGGGGGTTCATTTTGCTTTTATAGTTTCGGTAGCAGCTCATTTGGAGCTGCTTAGTGGTTTGAGTGTTTGAGGCAAACATGAAACCAGTGGAAATAGATGCAGTATAAGGGGATTGTGTCAGTTATGAAATTGATAGAGATCCCAGAGACCAGGAGGTGCAAGTACCCTGCAAAGCAGTGGTGGAGAGTTGAAGTGAGTCCACTGTAAGAGGTAGGAAGCCCAGTGCACTCTCTGCTGACCCTGCCATGTCCATCCCCAAAAATAAGACTGGTAACTGATCTGAAGTCTCACTCTATCACTGACAAAAACCAAGCCCTCTCCCTTCTCCTCTTCCAAGACAAACATAGGACATGTTTCAAAACTTTCCACCTTCTGCCCTGGAAAATGTCACTGTGAACCAAATATCAAAACTGGTCTGCTTCCTTTTTCAGCTGTACTGAAGAAATCACAGAGGGGATTCATAACTTCTTGCCAGAGAGGAGATCCCTGGGGTCGTGGATTTCAAGCAGCATTTTGGATGTAAAGGAGACAGCAACAACCTTCTCAGTGGAATGCTGTGCAAACAATTCTGCTGGTTCAGCCTGTGAAAAGAGTTTCATTAACCTGTCAGGTACCATAGACCAGTGTTTTAGCACAGGTTTTCTCTATTAAGGCTGGAATGGTAGAATTTATGGTGTTTTTTATCTGGCTAAATGGCTGACCATGCAGTGGTATTGCAGGTAAAACACAAGCTTTGTGTGTATACAGCATCAGAAATTTTATGGGGGAATGGGAGACATAATTCTCTTTTCTCTAGTCCCAAAGCAGGGGTCTCCCTCATTAGAATAACCAGAAACATCACACAAATAGGAAGTGCAGGATGGAGCCATGGCAATGTTGAGGTCTGATTTTTTATTTCTCATTAGTAATCCCTACATGAAATCTGGATGCATCAGCTTTGGAAAGACCTAAAGTCACTTTAGTAACTGATGGCAGGTGCTTGTTCCTTTTCTGGAGGTCACTGTGTTTCTCTAGAAATGCCCATGAGAGCTCTCCTCACCCCACAGAGGTCATTGCACACTTAAGTAAGATCATGAACGAGCCAACAGACCCACTCAATGGTCTATCCCTGTCTGGCAAGCAGGAGTACAGGGCAAGAGACCTTAAACTCAAAATAGGAAGGTATCAAAAGGTTAAGCCCTGGTTTGGAAACTGCTGTCTAGTCTC
Organism: Sclerurus mexicanus; assembly: GCA_013396755.1. Lineage (NCBI taxonomy): Eukaryota > Metazoa > Chordata > Aves > Passeriformes > Furnariidae > Sclerurus > Sclerurus mexicanus. The sequence goes on along the minus strand of VWZF01005261.1, from coordinate 8,209 downwards.
TCTTCTTGTCGAGTGCATGAGAGATTATTTCCCTGGTAAACCAGAAAGTCAGTATGATTATTTGCACTTTATACTTACTATATATATTCCATAGAGCAAAAATTTCAGTTACAGGGAACATGCTGTGTCACCTAGGAAGTGTTTTGAAACACCCAGATGTTTGCAGCACAGGGATTTCCCTTGTCACAGATGAACAAACCGTTTGGTGCTTTAGGCTACAGCTGGCTGAAGGCTGTGACCACTATCAGAGTTTGAGCATTCATGTTGAAATTACAATAGAAAGTAACCTTAAGACTTGTGCTCTTAGAAACAACCAGGATATGAGGGTAGGTCTTATGTAACACCTGCCAACCAGTGCCTTACATTAACATCTTGGCTTGTTAAGAGAGTTCCTGGCTGAGCAGCAGGCTGTGTACAGTCCACCTGCTGATAACTGGTACTTTGGTACCTAACATATGTTGATGGGGGAAGGCACAGGAAGAGAGGAGAAAAATGCAACAAGAAGAGGAATTGATTATTCCTGTTTATGCTCACGTAAGTTCAATCCATGGATCACACCAACACCTCCATGTACTTAGATTTATTAATGGCTGCAGCTTTTTTTTTTCTTTTTTTTCCAAAACAGATGTCAGAATTACCCAGCATGTAATGCCTCCTGCCCATCTTGCTTTACATATGCCTCCTCGTCACTCCCCATGCAGAGAAGGGTCAGGTGTGGGAGGGCTGCAGACTGCCAGAACTGACCAAGCCACCATGGGTTCTCCTTGCATTTTCAGCTGTACATACAAACTGATTCAGTGGATAGTAATATGTGTCTCTTAAAGTTGCAGGAGCTGTTTCTTCTTTCCCGGACAAGGGTGTATTCTATGCCTCTGTTGGATTTTTTCTCCTACTGGTCACCTTTTTGTTTGTATTCATGTTTCTTAAATACAAAAAGGTAAAAGCAAACATAAATACCTGCCCCTTCTTCTTTTGTTCCTACCAGGCTGTTTGTTATCTAAAACTTTTTCCACTGTGTATTTTTTTGCTTCCAAAGCAAGTGAGATATGAAAGCCAGCTGCAAATGATACAGATGATAGGGCCATTGGATAATGAGTACATCTACATCGACTTCAGAGAATTTGAATATGATCTAAAATGGGAATTTCCCAGGGAAAATCTGGAATTTGGTGAGCAGTCCATAAGGTAAATGCCAATACTGGAGTAGTAGCCTGTACTGTGCCAGCAGCAAATAATACTGGCATTTTGTGTCTTATAGGACAGGTCCTTGGTTCTGGGGCTTTTGGAAAAGTGGTGAATGCGACAGCTTATGGAATTAGCAATGCAGGAGATTCAGTCCAGGTTGCAGTCAAAATGCTTAAAGGTATGATAACCTCTGGTGCCTTTCACAAGCACCGATGTATTCTAGTGACTCCAAAGCAGAAGCAGTGTTGAAAATCCCCTTGTATATAAACTTTCAGCAGTTACACCTCACCAATTCTTGGTTTCAAAATCTTTCAAATCACTTTCAAAATCCTGATTCAGTTTGGAAAGGTATTGCTGAAGTACCTTCAACCTGAAGCATGTTGCTTTTTGTCCTACACACTGGAAAAGGTCTGCGTTGTGTGGGCAAGTATGGAGCTGCTTTGCTCTAGAGAGAAGGAATGCAAATACCTAGTGCAGATTGGCCTCCTGGTTACTTTGGTGACTCTGTCAACTTTGGTGTAAGGTCACTTTTTGTTGTAGTGCTATCTAGCTGTGGAACACCCTTCACCTGCTGTGTCTGAGCTTAGCCTATTTCCAAAACTTCCAGCACAGTTTCCTGTAGTCTCCTCTTCTTGATGACACAAACCAATTTCTTTGCATGGCTCCCTATGAGTCAGGCTTCTTAAACCTTGAATACTCCTTGGTGTTATGATCTGGCCTCTCTAACCAAGCTGTCTTGACTTCTCATAAAAGCAGAGTTCAGGAGCAAGCCTCCCTGGCAGCAAGAATGATAAAATCATTTAGGTTGGAAAAGATCTTTGAGATCATTGAGTCCAACCGTTAACCCAAAACTGCCAAGTCCATCACTAAACCACGTCCTTCAGTGACACCACTACATGTCTTTTAAATACCTCTGGGGATGATGATTCAATTGCTTCCCTGGGCAGACTGTTCCAATGCTTGACAACCCTTTCAGTGAAGAATTTTTTCTGAATTTCCAATGTAATCCTCCCCTGGCACAAATTGAGGTAATTTCCTCTCATCCTCTGACTTGTTGCTTGGGAGAAGAAAACAATATTCACCTCACCCACCTCTGGATACTTATTGGGATGAGCTTTGCATTGACACCAGCACCCTGCCCACCTGGATTCCCATACTGCCCTTACTGCCAGCACTGCCATCCAGCTCTTCATCCCCTCTTTGCACGTATGCATCAGTTTTACACTTCCTTGGTCTACTCCTTTGTGGTTGTCTTTATGGAAGCTCAACTTGTTCATTTTGGTTTCATACCCAATTCACTGAGATCATGAGGACCAAATGCTTGCTGAAAAGCAAGACTAAAACTATTAGGGAAACACAGAGTGGCCTTCTTAGCTACTGACTTGCAACTAGTTGCATGCCATATGGCTGCCAAGACATTTTTTTTCCCATAGCATTTCTCTGCAACAGGATCAACTGCCATATTTTTCTGTGCTTGTGAACACTTTAATACATTGCTGTTATTCCTTGCCAGCCCAAAAATGACAAATGTTGACATTTTAGGACTGTTTCCCCAAGCCTTTGAATGATCCACACTCATGCACAAATGTAGTTCTACCTTTCACTGTATCTTTTTATACTGTAGAAAGATTTTTTTTTAGGATGTTCCCAAATATACTGTCAGTCCAATGAATTTGAAATGAAGATTTGCATGTGATAAAGCATCACAACCACTTAAATTTTTATTTCTTTGCTGGACATTTCCAAATCTGTGTTATTACTTTTACAGAAAAACCTGATGCTTCAGAAAAAGATGCCCTAATGTCTGAGCTGAAAATGATGACTCACATTGGAAGCCATGAAAATATTGTGAACCTATTAGGAGCTTGTACTGTGTCAGGTAACTTGCAATGGTGGGAAGGCACCAATTAAAACCTCCAGACTAAAGAGGACTTCTAAACAGAAAAGGAGTATCAAAAACTTTACTGTTGAAAGCAGTATTAAAGACATCCAAGTCATAACTAATCACTTATTCCTCAGGCTGGTCTTCAGTTCCTCTCTACTGAATTCCATTTCTGCCCAATCAATTTTGCTGTTCTGTGCTAGCCCAAAATAAGACGAGGATGAAAGCAAAGTTAAGGCCACGCATGTGTACAAAAAAAGGGTCTTCTCTGATCGCACTTGCATGAAGCATACAACAGCCCTTCTATAGAAGAGAATTTCCTGTTACAGTGGGGATGGTGCCAATATCAACTGGTTTATTAGTGGAGAGGAAAAACTGATCTGGTGTCAGGGACTTTTGTGTCCACAAGATTATGTTCACTTAAGAAATTTATTTTTTTTAATCATATGGCTCACCAAACAGTGAAGTTGTAGAAAGAAAGGGGGAAACATCTAAAACTTAGGCAGGAAAGAAAAGAAACCAAAAAAGAGCAAGGGCAGGAGGGACACACAAAGAAAGAAGACTAGGGAAGTGAATAATAGAGAGAGGAACAACTTTTTAAATGACTACATGTAAGAACAAAGCTGAATATTGAAAAAAATAAGCAAAGATGTGTTAAGATGAAAGTGGCAAGATATTATCACTAATTAATTATTGTGTGAGTCATCATTGAGGAAACATACAGAGATATTCTTGTCCCAAGAACTGCTTCTCTGGGCAGTCCAGCAGTGAAGAAGAGTGGGTGAGGAGAGGCTAAAGAACAGATGACCTTGGAGAAAGGGCAGGGTTTCTACCCAGTGTTGGTCCATACCATGAACTATAACACCTGCCACTGAAAATCTTGACAGATTTTCTATCATGGGTATTTATTAAGCCAGAAAGACAAAGGAGAACAGTTAACTCTTGTTTCTTCAGTGGTAATACTGTCATGCAAAGACATCCGAGGGATAAGAGGAAAGCAGAGAAATATGTTGTTAACGTTGGCTTTAGCTGTTTTGTAACTATACAGGCTACTACTGCCTTCTGGAACATTTGAAAAGATGTGATGGTGTAGGTAGGAGAGCTGCAGGGAAGATCTTCTTAGTCTGGTAGCGTAGGGCAGGAACACTTCCAGCCTTATCCAAGTCCCATTTTCAGAAGCATTTAGATGCTTCTCAAGCCTCTCCCATCCATCCTCTGAGGGACTTTACAAGGTTTTTCCAGTGTGCCCTGCCTTGCTTGGCAGGGGCCTTCTGACAGAAATGTCCACAAATTCATAGTCAGTTTTTCTGATCAAGAAGTAGTGATGCCAGTGTAAGGCTTTGCAGGACAATGTGTCACCACTCTGAGCTCCTGCTGGCTTGTCATGACTTTTCTCCAAGCCTCCCTGGGTCAGGACTTGGATGTATTTTTCCTTTCTTGAGAAAGTGGCCTGACCAGTGCCTGACTCAGACAGAATCCCTTGCAAGGTCTATCCCTTCTATAGGTCCTTTCAGGAAGCACACTTCAGTTTCAGGTGGCCTTCATGGGCTAAAAGCATATTTCCAGAACATGAAGATAGCACAGATAAATGGAAGTATGTAGGTCAAAAGACACAAATTCACACCATCAGGATAATTATCAGGCATCATTTTCTACCTGAATCATGCACAGTTTAGACAGTATGTTGGATCTTTATTGTCTGTTCTGTCCTACTGGAAAGGATCTTTGTATTTCTTTAGGGATTTTCAATACACTTTGAGAGATGCACCATATGGAAGAATCAGCTACACAGACTTTACAAAGGGACATTACAGCTAGTAAACATTACCTGCCCATTAATACGGCTTACCTACCTGGGAAGGGAAGGTTTGTGGTGTTTTACTACAGATTAGTCCTGGGAGAAGATGAGGCAGCATTAGGGCTTTAATGGGGAGGGTGATAAAAATAGTAACAGGCATATACATTTCTAACTATTTCAGGACCAATCTACTTGATATTTGAATACTGTTGCTATGGTGACCTTCTGAACTACTTGAGGAACAAGAGAGAAAAGTTTCACTGGACACTGACAGATATTTTTAAACAGCACAACTTCAGCTTTTACCACAATATCCATTTGGAAGAAAATTCCAGGTAAAGCATTTAGCAACAGTTTAATACTTTTTAAAACTACATAGCTTTTTTAACTGCATTCTCAGCTGTGCTGTAAATTAGTGAAATTATTGAATTCTTGAGAATGTGCCTTCACATACTATAATAAACAATGCCTTGGGAGGAACTGAGATTTGATTCTCCTTATGATGTTCTTTGCATTGGATTGCAGAATGCAAGCAATTTCTTGTTTCTCTTTCCAGTTTGAAGAAGACTCATGTCTGTGCATGTTTGTGCCCAGACTTTTAACAGCAATAACTGATTGTATTTTAAACTGTGAAACAGTTTATGTGTAGAAGATTGTGTGATACGCTGTTTGTAACCTTTGAAAATATGTTGCCAACTCCAGGACAGGGACTCACCTGAAGCAAGGTGTGAATACAACCCTATGCAGAGAGGATGAATTTGAAATCACACAAAGAAGTCAAAATATAAATGCAACACCTGGATCAAACAGGATCATGCTGCTTTCTGAGGAAGGTAAGATATTAATTGATTTTGTCTTTAGTAATTCTGTTATTATTGTATTTATTGTATTATTAATCTGACTAAAGTAGATTCTGTGACAAAAAGGCCTCTTTCTATCGTATGTCTCTCTTCAGTCCTGGCAGGAATTTTGCTGGAGAAGGATTCAAAAACATTTAAGATTGGAGACTTATGGTTCTGCTCATGCTACACATAGTATTTGAGTATGAAAATACTCCCCTTTATTTTGTGTCTGAGCAAAAGGATAAAAAAGATGGATGTTCTTTGTGATGTTCTTGGTAGGAGCATGCGAAAATTCTTACAACAGTCAGTGGAATTAATCAAAGAGTGAGGAAGCCCAGGGAAAACTCATACTTTTGGTTATTTTTTACAGATAAAATTAAAGATGCAAGCACACAGGTGGAAGAAGAAGAGGATTTTAATGTGCTTACTTTTGAAGACCTTCTTTGCTTCTCTTATCAAGTTGCCAAAGGAATGGAATTTCTTGAGTCCAAATCGGTAAAGGACAGCAAATCTTAGATAGAAAAGGTGGCAAAAAAAACACTGGTTTATTAAAGGTAGTTTGAGAACAGAGCCACTCAGTGGCAAGCTTGAACTATATCCCCTTCCCTGGCTTAACAGCAAAGACTGGATTGCAGTTTTAGGCACCAGCCTGAGTAAGAAGCATCTGCACTGCACACTTGTGCCTTCTCTGACCCTGCCTCCTTGTCACTATCGACCAGGGAGGGTCCAGCTTTCCCATTCACAAAACTGTTTAGGTGGGAGGAGGCAGCAACTCAGAGGGCAGGGAATTGTCCTCCTCTGATACCAAATGCTGCAGAGCACTAACCCTTCCTTTCCTTCTAAGTGCATTCACAGAGACCTCGCTGCCCGGAATATACTAATGACCCATGGAAAAGTGGTGAAAATATGTGACTTTGGCCTTGCCAGAGATGTACTGAATGACTCCAACTACATCGTCAGGGGCAATGTAAGTGCATGAGTTTACCATCGTAAGAATTATAAGGTACAAAGAAAGTGAAGTTTTTAATTTTTAAATTCCTTGTTAGCTTTGTAGATATCTTTTGTAGAGATAGTGCAGAAATCTCACTTTTTCCTGCCTTTGGCAAGTGCAAATTCTTAGCTTATAATTAAACTAATCAAGTTAATACTGTAAATGAGATTACACCCATGTCCTTTCTAAAGCACACTGAAATCAACTGATGGAAGCACTGGGAGTCGTTTACTGTTGCAGACAATAATAGTGCAGTACACGAGCACATGTGTGGGGGTATGCCAGATCCTCTGGCTGCATGAAGAAGTACAGTGTGGACATCTCCGTCTGAGTCACTCACTCTGGAAGTCAGGAAGAAAGCTGGCTCTTCCAGGACTGAGCTCATCTTTCCTTAAACAGTCATACGAAATGGATGAGATGAATTGGCTCCTTAGAAGTGTCTATTTCTCCCTGTAATGGGAATTTCAAAGGACTACTGAGAGAGACACAGCTCTTCACATGGCAAACATGAATCAATCACACTCGAGCAGTGAGAAGTCCAAAGAATCATCTAGAAAGTCTGTGTCACAGCATGACCTAGCCTCCTTTTCCCCTGTCTGTACAGGCTCGTTTACCAGTTAAATGGATGGCTCCTGAAAGCTTGTTTGAGAGGACATACACAATGAAGAGTGATGTCTGGTCGTATGGAATATTGCTGTGGGAAATATTCTCTTTGGGTATGTTTTGTAATGGGACACAAGAGCAGTGTTTGCTTTTGGCAGCTTCTGAAATAACATATTCTCCAATGATTTCCGCAGGTGTAAATCCCTACCCTGGTATTCAGGTTGATACAAATTTCTACAAATTAATACAAAATGGATTTAAAATGGACCAACCATATTACGCTACAAAAGATGTGTAAGTGCATTTTCTGAGTGATGGGTAGTATGGGAACTTATATTTAGTAGGTGACCATTTGAATGACCTTTTATTTATTGTACATGGTATCTTACTCAAAATAAGTTGCTAAACTTGAGGTCTTCTTCTAACTTTGAAAAAGGCTGCCTGATCCTGCAGGTTTTGTTATAAAGTGGAAGTGGTCAACACTAAAGGTTATGTGTGTTCGAAAGGACTAATTTATTATATTTATTTAATTGTGTCTTCCTTTCCCAGGGAACTTCTCAGATCTGTTCTCAGATCGTTTTTTTCCTTTATTTTCATTTATTTTCCTTCTTTTTTTTTCTTTTTTTTTTCTCTTTTCTTTGTTTTTTTTCCCCAAAATACATAATACCATATCAGTTTTGAATATTGACTGAATCTTTGGTGGAGTTTTTCCTAAACTTTTTTTTTTTTTCAATTGAGCTTTACCACATTTGTGTCAGTTTGAGGTGTCTAGGGATCCTGTTAGATAAAAACCCTGCTAAGGAAGAGTGGGGGGGGAACTATTTCTGTGCTCTCAGTACATGATTTTCAGCCTATGTCTCTGTGCCTGAGTGGGCTCTGCTGAGAGGTGGACCAGAGGAGAGGAGAGG
>VWZF01005260.1:576321-735644 GCA_013396755.1 Sclerurus mexicanus | reverse complement strand
CTCAAAATGGTCATCCTGATACATGAGGATCAGTGCAGCAGATATGNTAAAAGAGTCTGGCACAATAAACACCTGAAAAAAAAGATTAGTGTCTACAGAGCCATTGTACTGTCTACTCTTCCATATGGGTCTGAATCATGGGTCATCTACCGCCACCACCTGCCACTCCTCAAACGCTTCCATCAGCGCTGCTGCCATACAATCCTAAACATCCACTGGTCTGATTACATGACAAATGTAATTACATGTCTGTCCTTGAACAGGCAGAGATCACCAGCATCAAGGCCATACTGCTGAAAACGCAGCTGTGCTGGGCAGAGCACGTCTTCAGGATGGAGGATCACCACCTCCCTAAGATTGTGCTCTATAGTGAACTTGCCACCAGCTGACGCAAGCGAGGAGCCCCGAAGACGAGATACAAGGACTCCCTGAAATAACACCTCAGCCTTGGCCATATTGACCACCATCAGTGGTCCACTCTGGCCTCTGATTGGGACAAATGGAGATACACCATCCATAATGCTGCTGCTTCCTTTGAGAACACAAGCAGAATCAGTCTTGAGGAAAAAAGGCAACGCAGGAAGAACCGTGCCTCACCAGTAGTGCCGATGGAGAATTTCCGCTGTGCCTTTTAAAACTGGACTTGCCTATCTTGCATTGGCCTTTTTAGCCACCAGCATGCTTGTAGCAAGTGTGGGTAGAGCCTTTCCCAAATCTTCTTTTGCGAAGCCTAGCCATGATGATGACAGTGAAATATTAATCATCTTGGTATCAGACATCCATGGTCTAAATAAAAATTTACTCAAATAATTTAGCCATTTTTTTGCAATAAAGTGCAAGAAAAAGATAGAGTGAGCTTTTAAGGAATGTGACTAATTAGCTGCTACTCATCATCTAAGACTAAAAGAAGAATAGTTGGAGTTAGTAAAGACCAGGAAAAAACCTCTGGTGCTAGTTAATGTAGAAATTTCTGGATTTGCTTAGGGTAGGAGCTAGACTGAACTGCATTCCAAAGCAGAAAGAATTCTGACTTCGGGTAGATAGAGCTGAAAATGTGTTCAAAACTTTTCTTGCTTATTTGGATATTGACGTTCAAAAGCTGTAAGATTTTAGGTTTTGTTTGCACTATAATTTTTTCTTGGTTTATGAAAAAAATAAGAACGGTATGCATGAAATGAGGCCATTTGCATAGGATTGAATGGAAGGCTGTCATGTGGAGCTGGGGCAAGAAACAGATGGATTTAGATACCAGGTGGTTGGAAAGAACAGAAAGGCAAATCCAAGCTTGAGGAGAATGACTGTAAATCAATGGCTGCTGGAGTACACTTTTCTCTACCGCTGGAATGGTCTTGATATGCTTGGGTTAACTAATGCGGCATATACTAGATGGGCTGATGGTAATCAGCATGAGGTTTTTAGGGAACTACTTTAATTCTGATATTTAAAAAAACATTATTTTCTTAGTTTAAGAAAATAGCCTGCTGGATGTATAAGCACTTGGATAACAGAGTCAGATCAGTCTTCATGTCTTACACCAGAAGAGCCATTTAATTTAAACTTAATGGAAGGTTTTCTTCTACAAAGTATTTTTGATTATTTGATTCAGCAAAGGATTTTTTTCTGTGTCACTGGAAAGAGAACTGTATGACTTATTTTATGGTTTTATTTTTAAAGCTTCCAAAAAAGTTCCAGTTATTAAAATATATGTTTTGGCAATTATAGATATCAAGAAGAAAAGCTAAATTCTGTGGTGCTCTTCCCTCTATGTAATTATTGTCACACAGCTCCAGTGCTGCTGTGAGCACAATGCTTCTAATGGGTTATGGTGCTCTCAGAATCCTAATCAATGTGTTGATTCTAGATAGCATTGGATTGATCTTCTGGCTTCATGGTTGCCTTACTAAGAGTAAACAATAATCAGCACTTGATCTATTTTGTTTTGTTGTCAAGAAACTCTTGCAGTCATTTCCTCTCTTGCAGATTCCACAACTAGTTGTGGCTATCGGATGTCACCATCACGTGCATGGGAAAAATATATACCAGTTCAGCCATAAGACTGTCGACATGATGCCTATCAGTAGGGAAAACCCCAAGAAATCTCATCTCTCAAGTCAGTCCATTGGCTCATCTGTGTAGAGTGTCACTGTGGAGCTCCTGGAGCACTCAGGGAACTCATGACTAAATATACTGTGTGTGCACACAAGCACAGGCCTGACACTTGGTCACACCAAGTTATAACTGACAGAACAACTGAATTCTTCTCCTGTGGTTACAACATAAACTTTGCAGCTTTTGTCACATGGGATTGAGTACCATGAAGGATGATAAAGTGACATCCCTTCTCAGGAAATTAGTTTGTCCTCATTCCTCATCTGAAAGAATTCAGCTTTTTCTATACTACTGAAAAGCCTGGAGGTGACTCTGAATGTAGGTCTGAGGGTTCACTGGGTGTCCTGGAAGTATTCATTATCTTATTTGTCATATAGTTTTGTGCTGTTTTAAAGAACTGGTTTGCATCTTGCACCTGCTATAATCCTGGTTTAAATCCTGAACTCTAAACAATCATGCAGTGTTGGGTTTTAGCGCATTAAAAATGAGCCGAGCCAAACCAAACAAACCAACACAACAACAACAGCAACAACAACAACAACAAATTAGAGCTGCCCAGGTATAGAGCCACAAGAAGAAATAGTCCCCCCAAAAAAGGAAACATTGTTAGTCACCATTAATTGAAACTAACAGTGATGTTCTGGTTTGACATAAGGGAAAGAAATTTGTCCACCTAGAGCATAATTAAGCATTGGTATGTATTGCCCAGAGACTGTAGAATCTCTGTTCTTGGAGGTTTTTACAGTCAAACTGGACAAATTCCTGAGAAACCTGCTCTATTCTGTGTTGACTACTCTGCATAAAGGAGTGGATAGGAAGATTTCTTGAAGTGCCTTTCAAGTTGATTTATTTTATGATTCTGTGATTCTATGAGAACTGGAGAAAATAAGCAATGGAAACAAGCAGGCAGTCATCTGAAGATATGTAAAACTATTTTTTAATAGCTTGAATCTAACTTTTTTTTCCCCTTTTTTTTTTCCTTTTTTAAATCTCAAAACGGGAGCAAATATCTCAGTGGGTTTTCTGTTATAGTAAAAATTGACTATTAGCTAGAATATTGTATGCAAGACTTCTTTCATATTATCAGAATGGCAGACTTGGTTTAGTCCTTTTAAAAGCATATGCCCACACTGTACACAATGTCATTTGTTCAAGATGAAAAATAAAAATTAATAACATCCATCAAAAACAGAAGAAAAGAGCCAGAGAAAGTAGCAATAATACTGGGAAAAGGTTTGACCTTTGTTTACTTCACCTTTTTTAGCTATAGGACTATAGCAGCTTTTTCATAAACAGTTTCCATGTAATAGAGTCACTTCTGCGGAAAATATGGAATAACATTAAGGTAAATTTAGTTCAAAAAGGACTTTTTATCTACTTTATAGGACAGGATCAGGTCCATAAATCATAGCAACTCTGATCTGAAGGGAAAAAGATTTTCCAATGTCATACACATTCCTAACAGAATGAATTGCCTGAGGAAGGTATTTATGAAAACACTAACCAAAAATGTGAGCCAAGAGAAATCTTCTGTTGAAATTGGGGTAATATATCAAAGTGACAGAAATAAGACAGTAGAGTTTCTTTTAATCAGTAAGTTCTGTGTAATTAAATGTGGTGTAACCAAAGATACTTTTACTGTAAAGAAAATACAGATGTGTTTACATGCCTGCTATTCATACATCTTTGGTAGGAGTGAAAAAAATAAAATTACAATAGAGGGAAGAGTATGTTTGTTTTCTTCATGGGTAAAGCATAAAGCCATGACTTTGTTCCATGTGTTTTGTTAGGACTGGTCAATGCTCTTTAACCTAGGAGTTCTCTGGTTACGAAGCAAAACAAAATAGAATGGCAACACATCATTTAACTTACCCAATCACATAAGTCAGAAGCAGAGCTACAAGTACTTGTGAATGTTTCCATGTATTTGATAATTATGTTGCCATTCACAGACAATGTTCAGTGTGAAATAAACAAAATTCAGGGAATACTTCACAGTTCTTCTTGAAATTCAGCAACATATATGAGGAAAAAGTAATTTCTGTCAAAGGGGATAAAAATGTTATGGTCCAAATCATTGACAGCAAAAACTGAATAGTTCAGTCATGACAGCTAAAAGTCTATATGGTAGGATGATGAGCACTGCAGCCAGTGAGTAAAATAGCAAGCTGTCTTGAAGTAAACACAGTATTTGAGGATGTTTCATGTATTGCTTCTTGAATTGATTATATGCAGAGCAGAAAGTTGATTTATGTCATGAGTTTGCATGTGATGTTCAAGTGTTTCCCTTGCTGATAAAACAAACAAAAAACAGCAATAGCATTTCTATATTCAATAGAAAGTCGACTTTCATGACGTCCTAAGGGTATAAACAATCTTGATGTATGCCTGACCTTGAAATGCCATCTCATTTCCGTGAATTTCTGAATATATCTCACTTCACGTTCTGCTGTTCTTTCAAGGGCAATCATTTAAACCTTTTTAAAATAGCTTTTGTCAAAATTCAAAATTCCTTGTTCAGTGTAAATCCCCAAGTCAACATGTAATTACTCTGAAGACTGACTGCAAGATTTAACACCTTCTATTTTAGCTTGCTTACATTGAAGACAGCTAGCTTTCACAATGCTGCTGAGTAACCTTCTCCTTTGCTAAGTTTTTCCCTTTGCTGCTGTCTGTCTCATTTCCTTCTCCACTGACTTGAATTATAATGACAAAAAGGAAGGGAGGTATGAAACATTATCATACTGATTCATAGGCAGGAAAGCAAATGTTATGCTCCATCTCCCAAGGGCTGAAGTGTTTCACCTTTACTTATGTCTGTATGTTGAAGGGAAAATAATGGTGAGAATGTGAGATAATACAGAAATATAAGCTAGAATTAGTCTGGGAAACTGTCAACAACATTCTCTACTCAGAAAGCTGTTCCAGAATGCTGTTGTTTTAGGAAGTCGGCAGTGATGGATGCCTTTGATTAACATCCAGCCTGGTGCTCTCTATGTTACTTCTAAAGCTAACTCTAGACTTGCACTAGGATGTTTTCAGCCTCTGTGTGTCTCAAAGCAAACTATGTGGCTCCTAGTAAAGAACCCCGAAGTTTATATCTCACTGGATTAAAAATGTCTTTGAGAATGCTCAAGAATGTAAAGCCATGTGTGTTCTCCTCTTTGTCCCTTGAAATCTTCATAAGGTAACAAATCCACCAGTTGTGCAAAATGCACAGATATAGTGCCTAGTCTCTTTGTAGTACTATTCCCCAGGACTTTCATGGACTGCAGTTTTAGGATAGCCTTTTTAAAAAGAAAAATCCTACTTTCTGGCACAAAAAATTTTGGTTTTCCAAGTATAACAAGCAATATCTGCTCTCACAAACACAGATATCTGAAGTAACTTAGTTTATTCTCTACAGCCCTTCTGAGTGTAATTGAAGAATGGTGACTTTTACAATTTTTCTTTAAGAGAATTCTACCCCATCAGAAAATTCTATAGTCTGGTTTGGAGCATGTTGTCCTTTACCTTGGGACATACAAAGAAAACAGTAAAATTTTCAGTCTTGATTTAAAGACAATATTGTCATGTCTATCAAAATCCCTGAAAAAGAAAGCTGAATTTTCAGTTGTATGTGAGTATCAGTGGGAGTTGAACATTTTGAGAATTATATTCTCTGCCACAGAAATTACTATGGATTTTATATTATGTTTTATATATATATTTATATATATGTTTTGAGTCATCACTGTTAAATCATTATAGCTTTTTGTTTTCACCTGTGCACTTCCTACTGCAAGTTATTTATAGCACTTGATGCCTGCAGTTAGGTTGCTGTGTGACAGCTTTGTTTGTACTCAGATTTTTTAGTATTTCTGTTGAACAGATAGGCTTGTAGAATTTCATCCAAAAGCTGCATCCTGAGTGGAATTGTCCTAGACCAAAGGACTTAAGCTGAACTTAATTGTGACCTGAATGTAATAGCCTGTGAAAATCTTCTATGTTAGTACGTTACTTATGGGCAATAGTCCACTTCTGTATAAACAGGCATAAAAATTGTCTCACCAGAAATTACAGTGTTGTAGTATGATTTGAAACCACAAGGGAATCAGGATGTCTGTGTCTGCCTGTCTACTTTGGAATCACCTTGTCCGCAAATGCATGCACATCAAAAAATCACCATCTGATCAGAGGAGCTTACTCACAGGCTCAAGGGAATTGCCTACCTAACCTTGCTAAGACTAGTGAAAATCCAGAGCCCTGTATTATATGTTCTGTGTTGAGCTCCTAGTGACATGAACAGGAGTGAAATGGGGAAGTGAAAATAAAGAAGTAAGAGAAAAGCCAGTATGATGATTTATGGACATGATGTGTCAGCAGGCCTAAACCCACAGATTTCCTTGAATTATACTGGCAATAATGTTCACAACACGTATTATAGCATGTAGATTTTCACCACTTCAATTGCTGCTTTAAATCTGCAGACCTTTTTTTCTTAAGGGAACTTTCTGTTTATCTTAGTATGTCTACTAGTGAAATGTTTCTACTTTATTTAAATAATGTCATATCCAAATTCCTAATTGTCCTTTGTGTTTAGCATCTTATCGATAGGAAAATTCATCACTCCAAGAAATATTTTTGTAGCATATCTGCAGGCAATACTAACGCTTTTAAAACTTAAATCTGGGTTAGAAGCATTTTAAAGCTATCAAACACACAATGTCTTCATTGTTGTCTGCTATTTCTTCTGGTACTAATATTATATTGACACATCACACAAGAAGCATGCATAAGCTGTTAGCTTTGGTTAAAAAATTAGGAGAATTATTCTAACTAGTCAACAAAACTCCACCTTAAACTTACCTTTTTTAAGAAATATTACTTCACCCTCTGAAAGCCTAGTTGATTTCACTAAGAAATGTAACACACTGTAAAAAAAAGTCTTTAAAAGCTTGTTTTCATTAACTATCACATTCATCAGTAAGGAAAGGGCTTACTGAATATATTTCCATTATAAAATTTTTAATAAGCTTTGAATGTTTAAGGAAGGAGAGGTCTGTCTTACTGACCAAAGACAGCTTATATATATCCTCGTACCCAGACCATAAAAAATATAAAAAAGATGGAAAGAAACCTGCTTCATTGTTTGGCACTTCATGATCGATTGTTTGTTTAGACAAGTCCCTATGGTTCTTTAACATATGTTGCTGTGTGGAGTGAAACAGAGGAGAAGCAAAAATTATTCAAACCTTTATTTTAAGAAAAATAGCTTGCACATCACAATTCAGAGCTTTGATAAAGTAGCATTCAAAAAAAAGGGAAGTAAGATGAAGTCCCTATGATGCCTATTATTCACCATATGGTGACATTAAACCCTATCTGGTTTAATATCACCATAACTTGTGATACAAAGTTTTGGAGATCAAACTTTAGAAAGCTCTTGATGAAAATACATGAGTATTTTTATTTCAGTCTCCCAGGAGAGGCTGAACCTAGAACTCAACAACAAAATGAAGAGGGAGAGACAGGGTATCAAACGTTTTCACAAAGCCCTCCCTTCCTAGCTCTCTGCCTTAAAGAATTAAATTTGAGATTTTTCTCTAATGTTTTTAATCAAGTCCAACATTAATTTATAAAAACTATTTTTATTAACATTTCAACATAAATATTTTGACCAGTCCTATTTGCAGCACATGCACCTACCTTGTGGCTTGACATGACTGTAAGCTTTTTCTCTGTGACATTATTCTGCTTGAAATTTTAGGATGTAACTCACTATCTACAGTTATCTGTCAGTTTTTGTGTATCAGAACCACCTTGGTTTGTTCTCCACCTGTGTAGTTTCTGACACAGAGATCTGTATCAGTAGGGACAGAGTGGTTCATGTACTTCAGTATGGCAACAACAGGGTAATTGGTGACAGACCTGCTTACCTTTTCTTTCAAAAAACCATGCCTCTGCAAGGGCAAATTTAAACTTCTTTTTTCCACGGTTTTCACATCAACAACTATTCTCTAATTGGGTCCTCGATACAGTCCACTTCCAGTCTGCCATTTGTCATTGCAAAATCAGGAAAAGAGAGTAGATTAATTGCAGTGCCCAATCTTGACTTATGGCTTGTTCAGTTCATTGCACCAGTAAATAATTCACACAGACTATTTGCAGCTACATATTTTAAGAGGCCACTTTCTACAAAACTTTTAAAAATTCCTTTTATCAGATTGCTTGGTTATGCTATTTTTGTCAGACAACAGCAAAGTCTACATACTCTATTGTATTCAAACATAATGAAAATCTCAAGTACAATCTAAGCACAGAAATGTGTCCATAGAGATTTTCACATTTCCCAATGCTTTACATTAATATATATAAATATGCATTTTGTATGAGATTGCCTGAGATTAATTTTAGCTATAAGGCACTGTAGGAATGGTTTATGAAAAACATCTTGGGGTTTTGAGGGTGTTTGATTTTCGTGTAATTATATCAGTTTATCATGACTCTTGTGAAAAGTTTTGTTCTAGTGTAACCTTTATTACTTCACTTTTTCTATGGTAAAAGAATGCATAATAATTTCCCCTTTGTTATTGCCCTCTCTGATCTGACCTTCAAATGTCAGACTTTCTGCTTTTTGATCATGCATATAATATGCACCTTGACTCACTTATGTGAAGCTATGTCAGACAAAGGTCCTTTCACAATTCAAGATTGGAGTGAAGTAGTCATATTATATCTATCATTAATACCAAAAGAGCAGATCTTTTGGCCAATCTTAGCATGTTTCTTACTGATGTAAAATAAAAGTGACAGAAAAAAAAAACAGCTTAAAGCACAAAACCAAATATATGCTCATTTTCAGACACTAGTGGTTGAGTAAAATAAAATTGGGTTGTTGAGAAGCTAAAGTAATTGTCTTACAAGTATACTTCAGTCTTTAGGCTATATTGTATTTCATGCTACAAGTGTTTTCAGAACTGTCACAATGCCTAAAAAATATACTTAGTACTACTAATTATTGTGTGTTAGCATAACAAGCCAAAAAAATTTCTTTCTTACATAATTATTTAGCACCAATGACTGCAAATAAATAAGCATCAGGTATCTTTAATTTACTTAATTATCAGTTACATTTCACTTTACCAGCTGAAAGCTTTATATAATCCAGTAAGAAACGGTCATTTGTTCTCAGGGTAGCTCAGCATAATGTTTTTTCCAAGTTTATAAACTGGAAGAAGTTAAAGACAAAAGAAGTTAAAGGCTAATAAAGGAAGCTTATGCATAAAATCAATTTTTGTGAGGGACTGAATATTTTCAGAGACAATGAACCCTGTATAGAACTCTCTAAATGAGTAAAAAAAAAATGAAGCAGAAGCCCTCATTTTCTCCATCCATTTAGCTGTCTAGATCAGAAATTCCATGCTTTACTGAAGCCAAAGGAGTTACGTAGATGCAATATGGCTGTGAATGAAACTCAGGTCACAGAATATTTAAATTTGTTAAAATTTGATTTATTGCTTCCCTTAAAATTTCTTTACAATTGAAATTTGTCCCATGCAATGATAGTTCTTACTCTTGAAATCTTTCATCAGCATAGGGCATCAAATTCAAAAACTATAACAAGAAAGTATTCCCAAGGGTCAAAAAAATTCCTGAAGTTACATGATCAGTGTTGAATTTTCTCCTTATTGGCAGAAAAGGAAAGAAACAAAACTTTTCAAGCACCAGCTGTTAGGAAGATTGACCACTTACTTTCTAGATAGAGCTATTGTACTTATTCTGCTCTCTACATTTTTACACAAATTTGTCTCAAATAAAAGTTCTTCAGCAATACCAAGTTTTGCATGTTGTAAATGCCAAACAAATGGAATTACTAAATAACCAGATTATGTTTTGGGGTTTTTTTTTAAATTCATATAGGCTAAGAGATATAAAGAGAGCTGGAGTGTTTGGAAATGAGACTACATGATGGGATAGAAATGCCAGTCCCTGAATTATTTCAGGTCATTTCTGTGTGGGAAGGAATCTGGGCTGTTCACCACTAGATGAAATTACCATCTTTACTTTCCAGTGAAACCAAGATGCCCAGGCTATTGCAGTGTTCTTCAGGGAATCTCATACTGAAGGTGCCTGAAAGCCAAGGATTGAGGAACATCCCACAACACCAATTCACTACTCAGTAGTCTCTGAGTTGATGTAACTAACCAGTGCCAGACAGGATTTCACAAGAATATCCCAGGAGTATAAACTACTGATAAAAAGCAAATGGTTGCTGAGGTGTAATAGTCTTCTCTGCCCTGCTTTCTCACAGAATTTGTTGTTGTTTACTGATCTTTTTACTTTGAACATTTTTATAACCAGAAAAAGTTAGTAGAGTTGGTTGTTTCTATCTCTTCCCCTTTAAAATATAAACCTTTTTAAAAGGAAGAGAAAAAAAACAATTATTTGTTAAGCTAGTTTCTTTTGAAAGCATTGTATTTAATTTTTCACTGTTGCAGTTTCTGTTCATGTTAAATATTTTTAATTTATATCCCTTCAACTAATTTTATTCTTGGATTAATGGTTTTCATTAAGAATTATTGTTAAATTTTTGTGAATGATGATTGATCCCTTTTTCTCTCATGAAGGAAACTGATTAATTTTATCTGAAACTTTTGCAATCTCCTTTCAAACATGTGTGGGTGACTGTATCATAACAGACATGCCATTACTCAGTTTGAGAAAAATTTGTGCTTGGGAAGCACAATGAAACCCCAGTGGCTTAAGACTTCCCAGAAATAATAAGCTTGTAGGCAAGAAAAAATGTGCAATTAGTGCTTTTGTCAGACCGGTGGAAGGGTAACCTTAAGCTAAATGTAGGTGATGCAGAGTCTAAATGTATGTTCTTAAACTGCAGTGAAGAACTAGACTGTTAAAGGCTTTGTCCTTTCAAGGTATCATGGCCAGGACATTTATTTCACCTAAAACTGAAGAACTGAATGTTTGATTTAATAGCTGGTGACTCATCTTCCAAAATTTTCAAAATAATCTTTTAAAAATGGGATTTAGGAAATTTTTCTTTTGTCCTGGTTCCAGCCAGGACAGGGATAATTTTTGCAGTAGCCAGGAGGGAGAAGGAACTCCTTCCTGATGAGAAAACAAGGGAGGAATCTGTGGGCTGGTGCAGGCTGAGGTCATGTCACATCGTGTCAGGCTCCATGACCATTTTGCATTGAATCACTTGCTCTTTCCTATACTTTTGTGGTAATATTGTTGCTGCTACTGTTCATTTTCTTATCTTATTGATGTTATCAGTAGATTTTTCTAATCTCAACCTGTGATCTTCGCCTTTTGTGCCTCCAGTTCTCCTCTCTGGCCACCTGTGGGGAGAGTGATGCCCAAAGAGGTGAAATAAAACTGTTTAGAGACAGAGTTTTAGTCCATAAACAGCAAGGTATTTATTGAGCAACGTTGGGGAACCCCTGATTCGCACTAGACAAAGAGTTCCAAAATCTTCAGTGAAGAGCAAGACTATTTATACAATTTTTGTGAGGGATTACAACATCTTTTCATGCATATTCATAACATTGCAACATCTGATTAAAATATTCATAATAGACAGAGAGTAAGTGGGCCTTGGTCGTGGTTGTCCCTTTTGGGTGATTCGTGGTGGGAGATCCTGTTGCCTTCATCTTCAGGCGGTCGCATTTTCACTCCTCTTTGTCATGAACTTCTCAACTTTCCTTATTTTTGCTGATTCTTGCAAGGAATTTTGGACTTGGGCCCCTTGTTCCTCTTCTCTTTAGTGTTCTTTTTCTGTCTCTCAGTGTACCCTTCCTATTTCCTTTTATGCTCATGTATACATTTTTCTGGGACATACTATAATTTTAACTTGTCCTTGGACCTTAGTTTTGTCTTTAACTAAGCTTTTCTCAGAGCACGTACTCAACGTTGGTATTTTTAAGCTAACTTTTAACTGTTGGGGCTCTTTCTCGGCTTCAAGAGGGTGGAAGAGGGAGAGGGGGAGCAGGGGAGTGGCAGTGTAGATTGGAGAGTCTTGGTGGGAAGACTAAATTGGGGAGGACCATTCCTAAACCACAACAACTATGAAACCAGTTAGCGAAACTTAAAAATTACCTCTTACTACTGATCATCACTGGAAGCAGTTCAGATTTGAGTCTTTAACTGGTTTCATAACCATGAAACTGAAATAATTATCTGAGTAAAAGACAGACTTTAACTGCAATTGATTTACTTAATCCATGCAACTATATTTTATTCACACTAGGGGCTACTAATGGATGGAAAAGGGAATTCAAGCTACGTATTGCTGTTCCATTTAGGAACAGTACCATAGATCACTGACCCTTGCACCTGCATAAAGCATATGGATGCATATTTGTCACCAGCAATGCACTGGCATTTTGCTCAGTGTCATTTGTTATAGATTTTTGCAAGCAACATTAGGAAAGTCTGGTCTGTGCTACAGCCATTGATTGTGAGGGATATCACTTCAAACAAGTCTAGAATGGTGCATGCTATAGTAAACACAGTATTTGAACAGTACCTCTCATTTGACCAAGGGAAGCAACTACTTTATAAAAGGCAAAAGAAATCAAGTTGAAGATGGCAATGCTTCCAAGTTTGTTATCACAGATTATAATGCATATATCTGTGTATGAAAAGGTGAAAGATCTATACAAGTGAGAAAAAAAAAATAGCAGGCAAATTGATAGTCTCTCTAATATTCTGAAAATAGTGTGCTTTAATTTCAACAAATCTGTTAATAAGTGGATTGCCTTACCTGGAAAGACTAGATCTAACTCCAGCGAATAATCTGAGGTTTGTCAAATGTGAAACTGCCATCCTGTCTTTTGATATTGCACTATGTAATACATACAGATTCAGTTCATGTTACTAAACCTTCAGATAAAAGTGTTACTTCCCTGCAAAAGTGCATACTATTCTTAGCAGTGCTCTATATCTGTCTACAGGTAAACATCTGACAGGCAAAATGGTAGTCAGTGGCACTTACCTATATGTTACTATATTTGTGTGCTTTGCAGAAAGTGCAAAATTAACTAAAAGCTGTGAATAGCTTTTCTGGTAATTCTTTGTGTTGGTTCTTCTGGAGTTTCATGGATGAGGAGAGTTTATCTGTAGTTTGAGAGATATTTTGCTACATAACTTAACAATACTAAATGTTAGTTTTCCCTTATCAACCACTAAGTCTTTCTTGCTTTCTTGACATATGCATTCTGAAAAATAATGTGCTAATAATGTGCTTTCTTTACCTTTGATAAACTGCAAGTTGCACCTTATTGGGCTCTATCCTGGGACCTGTCAATTCTGAGAGACAATTACACAGCTTTCACTGCATCAAGATTGCTCATGTGCCCTGAAGAGCAGACCTCTGTGCATCTGCTGAGAAAAAAAGGTACCACTGACAGGATTATCATGAAAGAAATCAAGCTTTTTAGGATGCAAGGTGAATTACACAATAAAAATTAAAAAAAAATCAATGAAAATTTGAAATACTATATCTACTTTATCTTGACAAAAGAGGTACAAGAGAAGGTTTACAGCTTCTGTACAGCCAAAAAATAGAAGTGTATAACCAGTAGTATGTCTTGACCCAGACAGAACTGTTGTGGGAATGCAGCCAGCCAGGTCAGGGGCAGCAGGGAATAATGGCATAACAACAGCAGGAGGTGTAAATTGGTCGGGACGCTGAGTCACCAGGGTAAGGAGCTGCAGGAGGAGTGGAGTGGAAACGAAACTGGTAAATGGTCTGGAGCACAAGTCCTATAAGGAGTGGCTGAGGCAGGTGGGATTGTTTAGCCTGGAGGAAAGAAGGCTCAGGAGTGACCTCATCATTCTCTACAACCTGACAGCAGGTTGTAGCCAGGTGGGAGGCAGCCTCTTCTCCCAGGCCATTAGCAACAGGAGGAGAGGACATAGTCTTAAGCTGCACCAAGGGAGGTTTAGGCTGTACATTAGGAAGAATTTCTTCACAGAAAGGTTAATTAGATATTGCAATGGGCTGCCCAGGGAGGTGGTAGAATCGCTGTCTCTGGAGGTGTTTAAGAAAAGATTGAATGTGTCACTCAGTGCCATGGTCTAATTGACAAGGTGGTGTTTGGTCATAGATTGGACCCAACGATCTCTGATGCCAACCAAATTGATTCTGTTGTTTTGTGATTCTGTAATCTTTAAACAGCTAGAAGCCTTCAAATCACAGATCCGTGTCCTTATGGGACCTGACATGTCCCAGGAGCGGAGCTTTTCTTTAACCACTACTCACAAAAAAAAACCCAAAAAACAAACAAACAACAACAAAAAAAATCCACACAAAAAAACCCAAAACAACAAAAAAAAATAAGAAAGAACTCATTAGGAATGAGATAAACAGGGAAAGTCATAGCTGCAGCAGACATGGAACAAGGAAGTATTATATTCTAAGTGGAGTGAGGAGAACAAGTAGCATAGTATAGACCCTAGGATTCTGGAGAGCACATTTCAGGTTTTCAGTGACCTGGTAGGTGGGACCTGATGGGAGTAAAAGAGTTTAGGACAGGTGACAGGTCTTCAAGGACTTTATCATCCTGGTGAAAGACCTGTCTATCCCAATATTGAGGAAGATGAGTAGGCTTACAAAACTTTGTTAAGCAAGGAACTCATGACTCAACTATAATGCAAAAAGACTTTTTACAGGAGGTAGAAGTAAATGCAGACAACAAGTAGCACTGTAACAACATATTGCCTAGACATACAGGAAAGATATCAAGAAAGCCAAGCTTAGCTGGAGATGATGCTTGCATGAGATCTAACAGGGAGAGCTTGTGCTGCTACACTAACAGTAAAAGAATTAAAAAGGAGAATGTAGGCCTGAGTGCTGAGAGTGATTTAGTGACAGCAGGTGAAAGTAAAGCTGAGGTAGACAGTGCCTTCTTTGTCACAGTCTTCACCTACAAATTGTTCCTTGAGCTTCTGTATATATAGATAGGGCTTGAGGAAAAGCATCATCGGTGACCAAAGAGGACTGATGCAGAGATCTGTTGAGCAATCTTGATCTACACACAAGACCTTATGAAAGGCATCAGAGTGCCTAAAGAGCTTTATTTGTCTTTCTTTTAGATATTCAGATTTGTAAATTCTCATTCCTTCCTTTGATATGTTACACAAGGAAATCTAGGGCAAACAGCCTGCAGCAGCAGATGAAATGAAGGGATTAAGTTCAATACTTCATCTACTGCCATTAGACAGTATAGATAGTAAAGCTACTAAAGGAAAATCTGATAGAATTCTTGGCATAATTTTAATATCATTCTTGTTTATTCATATAAATATGTTGGCTTTCCTTGAAATTAGGATATCAAGGTAAGAGAGTTATTATCATAAAACAGTTTTGCTTTATGAAAAGCATAGTAACATCCAATAAGTATTTTTGTTTTCCCTGCCAATTTTTCATAGCATATTAACGCAGGAATTTGACAGTTAAGTCATTCATTATTGCTAACCTTACGTCACACAATTGTAGATGAAGAAAGGCTCTCTTTCTTAAGCCTTGAACTTTTCATTTCCTTATTAAATACAGCAGAAAGTTCAATTTTACTAATGCCAGCAATATTTACGGTATTATATTCCCAGTGATTTTGAATGAATGATGACTGAGATTTGAAGATGCTAGTAAGTGGTTAGACCTCAAATTAGATAAGATTAACTAGTATTAGCTAGAAATTCTGTCACATATTGACCTCCTAATCCTGTATACTGAGCAAATCAAAACAAAAATTCTATTCCTGCTTTAAAAAGCTAGTAGAAGAAGTAGATATAACAGGCATATATACAGCTTGAAAAATGAAAGAAAACAATTATATGATTAAATAATTTCTTGAGAGACTTTTGTAATTTGTTTAAATTACTTTAAACATCTGTCTGTTATATGCATTTAGTGCATTGCAGCATTTTGGAAGGCTGTATTCTAACAAATCAAGTGCATATTTTGTCTATATTCCTTCCACTACAACATTGTTCCTGCTTGTCTGATAGACTAATTTAAAAAAATAAAGTGTTGTGATCTCTCAAAAAATGCTATTATACTCTTTATTTGTTTAGTTTGGTTTCCTGAGAAAAGATGTTAATTTTGAACAATTTGAGTACCCCAGTATTATAGTAATTATCTGATCACATTTTGTAGTTTGGTTTTGTTTTGTATTTTTTAATTTGTCCAGCAAACAAAATTAATTTTACCATATAGGAAATGCATTGTTTTATTAGAAAAACATAGATTTTTTCCCATCCTTATTTTCTCCTGAAATATGCATACTATCTGTGACTCACTGATAAAGATTTGTAGTTTAAAAGTACACTTATGCTACTTATTAAACCTCTGTATTTTTAGAAAAATACAATCTTTGCTCTTAATATATTTGTTTATTTGGATGTGAAAAAGTACATGCTAGGGAATTTTCAATTTTAAGAGAATGCCAGTTTGAATGAAACTATTCAATCCTTTTAACAAATTTATAAATGAATGCTCATGTCTTGCAGCCATAGAGTGGTGTAGCAACTGGGCTGTAATAGAAAAGACAACAAATGATCATTACTGAAATACTAGAAATGCCATCCAAATTAGAGCAGGGGTGCTGACTATGGCCCTTTATCACCAGTAGCGATAGTGGGAAACACTGCCTCAGTCAATGACATGAGCCTGGCAATGTCCAGTGGCCTCATACTGCCCAGAACCCACATCAGGCATTATCATTCCCTTTGGACAACTCATCCCTCTGAACAGGTGACTGGTATTGAGCCTTGGGTACCAGCTCCTGAGCTACCGCAATTACTATGCCCTGTTAATACAGCAAACCATCTTTGGCTTACATTAGTATTCAATTTAAGCTATGTTACTTTAGCTGAAAGCTGTGAGTTCAGGGACCAATTAACAGTCAGTTCAGATATTCATACCTCAAGGGTGGTACTATCAGTTGGAAGGGTTTGACAATTGGAGGCAAGATAGGTAATAATCATACATATTTCTTAGGGATCTGTGTTAAGCTGTTTAAATAATGCATGTAATTGTCAATACATTGGTATTTATCTCCCATAAACTTCATATTACTTTGTTTAAGCTGTTGTGCAGGGTAAAAAGTCATTCATACAGGATTAATGGGAAAATGATACATAGGTGACAAAATATATAGTCCATAAAGAGAGTTAACTGCTCTTGTTATTAAAGATGGCAATATAATCTAAAAAGGTAATAGTATATAAAAGCAGCAGCAAATACCTGTATAGGTGCTTAATGAAATATTTAAAATGAAGAAAGTACAGAAAAATTTTCATAAACATCCTTCAAATATGTTAATAATGCTTTGTGATCAAATGTCTAGCTCTTTTCTGAGACATAGTTTGCCTGAAGCTTACTTTGAAACCTAGGGAGTTTTTTGCATCTTGGTTGTGTATTTTATCATGCAGTTTCATGTGGAGATGAATATATATTTTGCAGTTTCATTTTCAATTGTTTATTGTAACAAAACCATCATTTTCTGGTGATTGGTGTGTTTTGAATCAATAAGCAGATTAAACCCAAATTTCATTGTCAAAGTCTTATGATTTCCAGATGCCAGACAAGTTTTAAACAAAAAACAGAATGAAAGCAAACTGCTTCCAGCTGGCAGAGAAAACCCTTACTAAACCATCCCAGAATTACTGCTTTTAAAAAGCTGATTAAAAAGTACAATTTTTCATTAAATGCATCCATTTTTAACAAAAATGCTTCTATTTATAACAAACACACTTTTACAATTCCCTTCCACTGTGAAAGAATTCCATTTCCAGTTGACACAGGTTAATTTACAAGCATAACCAAACTACATGAACTAAGGATGAAAAATGGATTTTTTTAACATAATGATGAATATAAAATTTAGGAGAGTTAAATTGTGTTTCTCTATCAGTTAGAATATATTAAGGGATCTGGGGTGAATTTCAGTATGGAAATCCAACCATCAGGCAGGAAGAAGCACTATAAATTAATTGCCATCTAGAAAAAATATTTCTTATCTCTTAAGTGGCTGCCTCTTGCTGGATTTAATCTGGATTTTTGAAGTAAGTGGACACTCAGCTATCTTCTGTTATTTCTGTTTTCTGAATTTTTGTTTAGACTTTATTTGCTAACTCTCTGTAAGGCTTCCTTTCCATTTTTTTCCCTGTCCTCTCATTTATTAGATGCCTCAGAATAGGAAAATGACTTGCTGTTATTGTCTGCAGTATCTGCCACTTAATATAAGAATGATTGTCTGTCAAGTTGATGCTGTGCATGTTTCTTAGCATCCTGTGGAAGAAGACATATCTAGGATTTGTGAAATCAGGCAGTATTTAATTACCTTTTTTAAAAACAAAGGAAATCTGACCTCCTTTCTGGTTGCATTAGCCTAGCTGCAAAACTTCCAGTACATTGATTTGTTTTGTTTTGTCATTTCAGTGGTGTCCATTTCAGCTGAGATTGTCCTTAGTAGTTGACGGCTTTTTAATGTTTTGATTATCAAGAGTTTGTTGGTTGCAGTCACAGGCTGCCATTTAATAGAGTGCATTTTATCTTCATGAGATGGAGTCCACTCAGATAGGTATTAGCCTTCTGCAGCTTTGTTCTTCTCTTAATAGAAATATTATCTCTTGGATCACAATTTGTTTCTTTATTTGTGTATCAATGGGTGTAAAATTCAAATTTTTAAGGTTTGCCATCTCTGTTTCACTGTTTCTTTTATAATGCACCACAGCAAGCTGCTATTTTGTCTAATACCTTTTTTTTCTAATGTTCAAAGCATCACAAGAAATTTGTCCTTCCTTTTCCCAATAATTTATTTCTCTCTGAAACCTTGCCTTTCTATGCTGATTATGTGCCACTGGCCAAGTAAACTGCTGTCCATGGTGGAAGGTTTGAATATGTAGAGAAATTAATTAATATGAGCTGTACTTAGACTGCTATTTGTGAGGGTGGGATAAAGTATCAGAAACAACTGACCTTGGCTTAATCTCTGGAGGGTTTCTCCGCAACTGATGGAGTAAAGAGAACAGGTGCACATTCCCCAGCAATTTCAAACCCATAGGCTCCCTCTCACTGTCTTCATTCCTTCACTCGCTTTCAGGAAAGCACATAAATTAGCTTTCTGTTCCAAGCTGCATTTACAACAACTTCACTGACTGCTCAAAGAATCAGAGAGCCTCCTTGAGCTGAGGGAGACCTTTTCCTTCCCTCCCTTCCTTGCTCCTTCCTCCCCCTACTCTTTGGTCTCCAAAGATGGGCAATCTCATGAAGCCAACAGTCTTAGACAGCTCCACTTAGGGCCTAAGAAATAAACTCATTTTTCTGGTTCTTTCTTTTTTTTTTTTTAATTGATGTATTCTACCCTTTCATGCTGTTTCTTCACATCTTCTTTCTTTCATACCTGATGGAAGCAAAAAACACACCTGTTAAATCTATTTTTAATCACTTGGGAGAGACACTGTTTCTGCACTCAAGACACGACCAAGTAGCCATCTCCCTACTGACACAGACTTAAATCTGTGGCTGCTTTCCTGAAATTTATAGGAACTCATCTGTCTTTGATTTTCTAACCAGCACTTTTGATGAGGTACTCCTGCCAGCAACACCTTTTATTTAGATTTCTGTTTGCAAGAATTTATCTTATTACACCGAAACTTTTATTGTGGTTCAAAGAGAACGCACCATGTATATGGAGCTAGGAATGTGTTAGTCATTTTAAAGTAATAATTTCTAATTAGATACTAAAAATTCATTGTATTTTGTATTTCAATCCTGTCACTATATCTCTTCTCACAGGTAGCAAGCACCTTTATCACTTGTTCCTACAGATGTAGATCCTGGGCTTGATTTGACAGGCCTGCACAGGGATTTGGAGTCTCACACTAACACATGTATATGAAAAAAGCAATCATCTGAAGTCTTCCAAACATTTTTGTAGCATTCAGAGCTTCAGAATTTGATCAGAAAACCTGTCTCAACTGATGTATAGTGAAATTTTTGAACCATTAGTAGATTTCCAAGACTGATCATTTGCCTGGAGTGGAAAGCAGTACCTTGATTACTTGTGAGCTGCGCAAAAATGCTCAGGCTGTGTGAGCTGCAATCATTCCCCATGGTCAATGGAAATTCTGAGCTCTAAAATGTAAAAAGAATTGATCAATCTATTGGATTAGCATGTCCCTGATCTACCATGCAGCATTTATATTAATGAAAACTGACATGTTGTTTTAACTCAAAGATGTGTTTGCTTTTAGGTAATTTGCAAATAGTGCCAACACATTTTAGGAATGCATGAGAGAAAAGGAAAAGTCTAATTCTGGATCTCTAATTCTTTGAACTGTTCTGCCAATGCCATCTGTGGTTTATGTATTGGTATTTCAAAACTCGTCAGTTCTGGTAGGGATAGCTTTCTTCTCTGTTGGCCATCTGTCACAGGTGCAGGAACCCGAACACATTATTTATTCTATAAATTAAAACTTCAGTTGGACTGGTGTGCTGGTTTATTACTGTGTACTTTGGGCCCATGTCTGAGGGGTTTTTTCCCCTCTTTTTTTTTTTTTTCTTTTTGGTGACATTCAGAAACAAGTTTATGGATCTCAG
The DNA here is from genome assembly GCA_013396755.1 of Sclerurus mexicanus. Taxonomy (NCBI): domain Eukaryota; kingdom Metazoa; phylum Chordata; class Aves; order Passeriformes; family Furnariidae; genus Sclerurus; species Sclerurus mexicanus. The sequence goes on along the minus strand of VWZF01005260.1, from coordinate 714,925 downwards.
CTGTGTCTGTAAAACAGAAGGGAAAATATTACAGTAGGTTCTCTTTGATTTATTAAGCAGTAATATTTGTAGGAAGAAGTCTTGAGCAGCTTGTTTGTTCAGATCAGCAGCAGGGACAGCCTGCAGATGATTAGTTCCACTTGTGCCCATATGTGTCATGGCAGTAAATGCTGATTATTACAAATGGTTTAATAGGCGAGGAAGCTAGTTGAACAACCATTAAAAACAAATGTATATTGATTGTTTTAAAGTGTGTAAATAACAAAGGGTCTGGTTCATGTTTTCATTATTGCTTTTAAAGGGAGCAAAGTTATGCAAATACATGCAAAAGTCTCTCAAGAGTGTTATTGGTTATCATGTGTCACAGTTTTCCATTTTAACAAGCTGTCTTTTTTAGACAAAACTTAAGGACCAGATTTTCAAAAGTGCTGTACACTAGAGAGACCTTGAGAATGTGACAGATTCATTTCATGGTGCTTTTAGGTTTCAGAATTGTGGATTTATTCCATAATGGGACTAAAATAAAATGTGTTCCAATACTTTTATTAAAATGGATGGGCTGGAAAGAATGGTTTTGTTACCCCTTATAAGTGCAGTCCCAGTTTCCACTTCAGACTATTATTTGCCATCTTTCCAGGATACAAGGAGTGAAAACAGATAAGATTTCTTAGAGAAGTGGTTTATTTCCATGATTGCTGTGGTATTGTAAGTAAACAACTGCTTTTTATGTGTTACTTCAGTCATCATACAAACAGTATGCAATTTCTAAGGTAAGGTTTCTTAGGTCTGTATGTAATTTCTGAGACTACTTATAATGCAAAGCCTATAGCTGATTTTTAATCTTTTGGTCAAGGCCTCACAATGCAGACTGAAATACATGAATTGTAGATTTTTCCATTAAAAAATGGTAATGATTTTACTCAGTAAAACTACTACTATTCCACTGTTATCACAAATAAGTCTTTATCGAGGGCTGGAATACTTGGTGGGAAGTGATAGTAACCTATGCCTTCCTCCATAACTCTTGAAAGTTACCATTGTCTTTGTTAATATGAGGATCTTGCCTTGTCATACACTTGAGCAGAATGTCTGCAGTGGCAACAGGCAAGAAGCATAACATGTTGCCTCTGAAAAACACTTTGCAGCACTCATTATCTTGGATACTATCTTCAGATACAGGTTAAAAGCTGTTGGTTTTGGTTGGTTGGTTGGTTGGTTGTTTTTTTTATAGAGGAACCATGGAAATCTGACTGTTTATGTTCTGCACCCTCCTTTAAGCAACAAAGTTTATTCATGTTACTCTGCTTCAGAATTTAGGGGAACTCCATTACCATGGACATTATGTCTACTTGAGCTTGTGGATAGTTGCATCAAGTTGTTCAGAGGTGTATTCCTCCTTTTGCTCCATGAACATAGCCAGAGAATTTGAAGACCAATAATAATACTGGTAGAACTCAAGATTAATTATTTAATCCTGGCTCAGTTACACTGCTGAATTGTCTGAAACCTGATAGCTTTCTATTCAAGCTAAAAAGTGTTAATAAATGGGTTAAGTGTCTGTGGTTTTAATGTGTAGAATGCAGTAGACAATATGTAATGGTTATGATTATCCATTAGTTCTACAAAAGATTTCCTTTGGGGAGGGGGGGTGGGGGAAAGATAACATTGAAGTGTTCCCTGTAACTCTGTTTAAGCATATTCAAGAAAAAAAAAACAAACAAAAAACTGTAAATGAGTACAGAGAAGAGTTGTTAGGGTTAGCAGAGAAGCACAGTGTTTATTTTATAAGACAAAACTGGAAGCATTTAACCTGTTCATTCCAGAAAGAAAAACGAAAGGATGGAGGGTAAAGGTCTGTTAACAGGAAGCACAGTAAGTTGGAGAATGGGCCAGATACAGGGAAGAAAAATTAGCTGTTGATTCCAAACTACTCCTGGTGGAGAGATGAAGGGTTACCTAGAATATTTCTTAAAATTGTGTTGGATTGTTTTGTTTGTTTCTGATAGAAGAAAGTATTGTTTTCTGGTTGTTTGGTTGTTTGTTTTTGTAAGATTTTAAAAGTGTCTAAAAGGTTTGCTAAAATATTTCTAGCACATTTGCAAATTCTATAAAAAAAAATTTGCAAGTGATCAACAATAATTTTTTTTTCCTGAGCTTTCCTAGAAACCTGTTTCAGAAGAGAGAGATGAGTTTTCAATTCCCAGAAAGCTTTCTTCATAAATTCATAATTCTCTTCCCCCGCTGTGTTAAATGTTTGGCCAAGAGACTACCAGCAGAATTTTTCTGTTGAAGGAGGCAAAATGACTACAGGGGAAGACAGGACTTTTATGATAAAGGAATGTTTGACTGTGGGACTCTCTTGTGTGGGAGATCAGATGAATATTTGACTTTTATAATTTTAAAAGCATGAAATAAAACTCAGTTAACACTCCTCTTTCCCTGTGCTTAGTATGTGATTAAGTAATAGGGAAAGTCCTCAACCCGTATAGGAACACAAGAGATGAAGCAAAGAAAAATTCATACTCTTCTAAAGATTAACAGTTCCAACTGTGCATCTCACTGATGCAATTACCTTTTTATAATTTATATTTCTGCAATATAGTTTTCTGCCATAAAATGAGTGAACTAATTTCTCTATATTGAAAAATACTTAGATATCAACTATGTTTTTCTTCAACTTCAAAACATCAATCTTTTTGTCCCAACTATTTTCACTGACTTCAGATGGAATGTTTGCTTTTGTCTGGCAGTGGCTATTGAGGGAATTTCCTTTTTTTTTGTTGTGTTTAGGTAATCATAGATTCACAGAATTCAACTCCTCGCAGGGCTATATAAAATTAAATCATATAGCTGAGAACACTGACCAGATACTCCTTGAACTCTGATAAGCTTAGTGCCAATAAAAATTGTATGTCTTTGTATTAGTCCACATTGAATTACATAAGCCAATATTTGGCTTTATACCATGTTTCTGCTCATGCCGGCAATTATCTCCCTTCTGTCTTGCACTGCCTACCCACTAGTTTAGAATGGTTTAGAAATGCCACTCTTCTATTTATCCTTTCTAAGAAATTTAATAAAGAGTAAGCCAAGTTGCACAAAGCTGGCAGGATGGAATGGAGCACTGCAGCCTGTTTCTTAATAAAAAATCTGGGTACTAAGCAGACTACTTGTTCAATTTCCTCTGTTTCTTGGACACAGGTTATGTGAAGGCCTGTGGTACAGTAAAACACAGTTTAGAAAAAGCTTTGATGCCTGTTGGTATTCCACAGTAAAGTAGTTCAATCAGAAAAACTGTCATTTGGCATTCTGCATTGACCATTTAATGAAATTAATCTTCCCTTAAAGGGAAAAAAACTCCTTGACTGTTTATATTTTGGTTTCTTTATTTTAACTAATGTAACCACTTTGGGGGAAAAAAAAGTGATACATATTAAGTGTCAGCAAAACTCCACACATTTTGTTTGAAACAGGTATGAACTGGACTACAAAGATGTTGAGCCTCCCATGCATAATTTGGATTTTTTGTTTGTTTTTAATTCTACTTCTTGGTAACACAGGTGTTCCAAAAGTATGAACTTTTTTTGGTTTGTTTTGTTTTTTGTTTTGTTGTTGTTATTGTGTTTTTGGTTTTGTTTTTTTAATTTTTTTTCTACAGATGCAGACTGTTCAGAAGGTGAAGCACAAAGAACTCTTCTTTCATACATTGTGCACTGTTAGCTTTGCTTGTAACATGTATGTAATAATTTATGTCATGCAAAATCCCCATAGGATAGAGTTTATTCCAGTCTGAATACCTAGTGTAAAACTGCAAAGCAGAAGTTGCATCAACCTCGACCAAACACTTGCACATTGCCATCTTCTCTTCATCTCCACAGTGGTCTTCATCCAACCTTTGTTTCATCACTGCATCCATTTTTTCTGTTGTCTATTCAATATCCAATAATTTCTAGACACCTGTGTGCCGAGAATATTACTGTTGATTTTCCTGCAAATTCAACTTCACTCATAGTGTAAATATGGGGGTTTGAATAATTTAATCCTTTAGGAAGTTCTCAGAATATCACTCCTAAAATAAATTAACTGAAACCCTTGGGTGCTATGCAGAATAGTGTTTGATGTTTATAAAGTGCCTAGCAGGTGATTAACTGCTAATGTGTCTACTCAAGGCACTAGAGATAGCCCAGTTACAATAAATAAGCAAGAAGTAGTTGTCAATTGCCAGCACAGTTTTTTGGTTTTTTTTTCTAAACTGAGGTTAAGTGTGTACCTAAGAGCTATCCTTCAGATTGGTCAGTTATTCCAGCTGTTGGAGAGGCATCAAAGACTCAGATCTCATGGGGTTTTGAAGTACTAAAAGTTGTGGGTTTATTCATTCTGAAGATTATATGTATCTTTGAGGACACAGTGAACTTTCCTTTATGTGACAGCCTCAGTGATTTCACATCATTGCTTGAATTTAATCTGAAAATGTATCTGTTGCCTTCCTTCAATTCTTGTTCTTTCTGATATCAATCATTTTCTTTAAAGTTGGTTTAACTTGTAATGATAGTGTTCAAGTGATACTTTCAAACTATAAAACTGTTCAGTGTTATGTTTGATTGTAATGGGGATAAAAATTGAACATTCTGAATTTCATTGGTAGATAAAGCCACAGTTACTAAAGCTTATTCCTTCCAGACAGACATACGCTTGGAGGTTATATTGTTGTGTGGTTTATAATAGGTGTCAGGAGGAACTGCAAGAGGGAAGTACTTATGTTCACTATACTGTAGAAATAATTAATTCAATAGAGCATCATTATCACTGAATAGCCCTGACTGTCTACAAATAATATATCCCAGTGCAACATCTCTTTATACTTTTCAGCCTTTGTTTGATCCAAGTGGTTAACTTCCCAGCAATATTACTACTCCTACTATGTGTATGAACTGAATAATCAATCTGTGAGTTGAAACATTACATAATAATTAAACATCTTGACCAGCCAAAGGACAATTTGTGCTCAGCAATCTCTGCTGGGATCCAATGGCTGGATACAATAAATGGTTTGCAAATAAATTTTGCCATCTCTGAGTTGCTCTTGTCTTCAGTGGTGAGGTTTATGGATTTATTGAGGGTTTTTTTTCCTAAGCTGTGAGAAAATTAAGAATTCAAAGGTTATCAAGAGATGAATTTCCAAGATATATTACCATAGTTGCAGTGCTTTAGCTACTCTTGGATAAAAGCTTCTGTGGTAGAAATTAATGTAGTCATATCTATTTCTGACTTCTATACATATCCTTTTTAAATTGCTGCAAATTACACACAACTAATTATTGGCAACGTGCTGTTCAGAGGCAACCCGCATGCTTGATGCACTATATTTGCTACAAGATTAAATGAACTAAGGCTGTAAAATTAATGGAATAAGGTACCTCTTTGTTCAGCTCAAACCACAGAAATCAACTGTGTCAACTTTTCAGCCCAAGCAAAATATACATCTGCGCCCAGGATGGAGCTTTAACTCTAATACCATGCTAGGAGGCCAAACTGCTAGCAGTCTTAATAACAGAAACATATATCATTGTGAGAAAATAGCTCAAGTCAAACAACTCCTTCAAAATAGGCTAAAAGAGTGTAGGCTATTTATATGTGCAAGTAAAAAAACCCACAAGACTCAGCTGGTTTGAGAGTTAGCTCCCGTCCTATTTTTTGCGCTGCCCTTATGGGATTAAGAACATCTCCAGTCAATTTAAGAAATAGCTCTGGAAATGTAAAATATTTAAAAAAATGTTGGCTATTTTCTATGTTGACTCATCAGTAACTGAGGCATTTGTTTTCCATAACATCCATCCTTCACTAAAAGCAGTTTGCCACTCAGAAATACACTAATGTGTATCAGTGTCTAATAGTGTATAATCATGAGTAAATTGATGTTTCTGAATAATCCAATTCGTACTCACTGAAATAGGAACCATGCACAGCTCTTCAACAGCACTAGAAAAAAAAAAAAAAAAGGGTAGTATCTTAACATCAAAACCTGCCACAATTAATTTAGTGAGCTTTTTGAAGAAAGTAAAACAGTTTTCTAGTCAGCTTTCAAAGTCTATTCTAGACTAATTTTATTTTATAGGTGTCGGAAGCTACTGTGAATCCAAAAGTTAACATTAGAATGATATCTGTGTCAGTCCAAGAACTTGGAGTATCAAGAAGATGCATTACATACAGTAAAGTGTGTGTGTGTGTACAAAAGTAATTTCTTGGAGACAAATTCACTTAATTCCATATTAAAACATATTTCTGTCTTTGTTCCTCTTTTGTCCTCTCTGGATTTCCTTGCCTCTTACCCTTACTCTTGTAGCCTCTAACTGCTCTACCACCTCTCTGCTCTGGTCCACTTACTCTTGTGCTCAGTTTACCATCCTGTGCTGCATTTTTACTGTCAGACTCTTAGTTGAGATAGCTGGAGATGAGGACTGCAATACGGAGCCATAGCTGTGTACCTCTAATACACAGCAGCGATGGGAATACTCCATGGTGGAGTCTTGTGCTAGAACAGTGAGGTGTGTGAGGACCAAAGGGCAGCATGGTGGCATGCATGTGCCAGGCATACACAGACATTGTCATGTGGGAAGTTGTCAGTGACATTGCATAGGATGGGCTGGTAGAGGTGAAGGAGAATGTATTATGCATTCTGTTGATGTGGATTGACACAGGGCAAGTCAGAGTTACTAGAAAGTAATATTAGCTTCTTGTTGGAAGAAAAGAAAAATCCCCCTTGGTCAAATAGAACATGTGAAAAGACCGTGTAATACTACCCTAAATAATATGTATTTTTAATTATTATTTTATAGAACACTTCATTAACATTCAGTATTAGGTTAATATTACACCAAAGGGGAAAAGTGCACTCCTGGTAATTACTGTCCTATAAACCTAAATCCTAAAATTAACATGAAAGTTTTTAACACAAAGTCAGTAAGAGTCTAAGGCAATTTAAATTACTTTTTCTTAAGTAAATGAATACTGGAAACTCAGAATGCCAAAATTCTCTGAATTTGCACAGTTCAGGTAAATTGTTTATCTGATTACTGAAAGGGACAGGAGTAAAATATATTTAAAGATAATGGCTAAGAAATAGACCTGAAATCACACTAGATTTCTAGATCTTTGTATAATCCATTGCTTCCTATGAATGATCATTCACTAATAATCAACAAAGAAAACAAATTGAGCAGCATATTAATATAATTATACAAAAGAGAGCATGTATATATTCTTTTGATTTACATGAGATGAATCTTTTGAGATTAATTAATAATAAGAAATATTATTGTTAAGGGATTATTTACTGCATCAGTACATTATTAAAGGCACTATATTTTGTTTCAGAATACTTTAATATTTATCCTCAATAAGCAAATTCTACATACTATACAAAATGAAAGCACTGAAGATGTTTTATTTGTAAGTTAAAGGCAGTGTTGAATCTAACCTTTATGACTTATTCCCCTTATATCACTTCTTATTCCTGTATTGCATCTTACATTGCTTCATAACAGACTCACAGGCTGCTTTTCAATTGAAATTTTATCTTTCTTTCAATATTAACTTTGTTTATATATTGGTCATAGGTGTCTTCCATCTGTCCGTAATTGTTTATTTAATGTTTAGAAAAGCCATACAGCAGTCAAACTGCAACACCCTTGAAAATGTGTTGCAGGCAAAGTTTTACACCATACATTTTCAATTTAATTGTTTGGTTTTGTTTGTTTTTCTAGATAATCAACTACAGACATATGTTGCAGCTGATCACAAGTAACATCCTGTGCCATGGTTCATTTGGATCTCTCAACTTTATAGGACAAGGTATTCCGTGAATTAAACTTTATTTTGTGAGCTCATTAGTAAAGAAAACAAACATAACATCTAAGAGCTCAATTTCCTTAGTACAGAGTTGTCCAATATGTGAATTCACTAATTCATCACTTAATTCAGGAGGTTTCTAATACAAAAGCTCTCTAACCTGCAACATGCAATTTGTGTACCTATGAACGAAATAGCTACTTAGCTGATGGTAAGGCTGCTTATACTTCCTCCCCCATCACAGTGGGGGTGTTCCCTGTATCACACTGGTAAGCGCAAAAGCTTCAGTGTTTTGGATCTGCATCAAAAACTCTTCAGAGTAAGCTGTTATATTTATACCTTCCAGCTTGGAAGTTTGGTCTATACCTTTTCTATTAGTTAGCAGATTCTGAAGAAACTGTCAGGAAACTGATACACAAGGATTATAGCTGCAGGAAACAGTAAGTGGGCAGGTTATATTGGCTGCATAATGACCTTTAGCCCTTCCTGGCCACGGTCTTGACTACGTGTTGCTCTTCCTTTGATCTAGTGGCACTGCTCCCAACATACCTCAGCCCTAAGCACAAGCTGCATGTTAACATGTAAGCAGCAGTTGAGAAAACAGTCACACTCCTGCCACATGGTTTCCAAATTACTGTCAATAGCTAGGGGATGCAGCTGTATTTGTGGTATGTTCTTTATGCAAAAGAAAGGTTTCTGGGCCAAAGAACTTGCATATATTTGACTTGGCTTCTTTTTCAATGCACACAACACAACACAATAATTCTTTTTTCCTCAGATCACCTTTTCTTTTTTTTTTCCCTGTGATTAAAAAGCCCAGTAATTTTAAATAAAATTATTCATCTTTTAGAATGTGGATTCCTAGGGAATTTAATAATCCTTGCACCATTCAAACCTATTAGAATATATGGAAGTAAATTGTTATAAAACTCCAGATTAAAATATCTGCAAATGAAGACAAATTTCAGAGAACTTTAAGAGGGTGCTAGGGAGCCTTATCTCTAAAAATTTTAAAGAAGTCCCATATCACCATGAACAAATTAAAAATCATTATTCATAGTTACAAAAAGTGTAAGCAGTTATAAGGTAAAACTTTTTGGCACTAATTAAGACTGATAACACCATTCTCTTTGTAGGCCACATCAGAAAGTAAGTGGAACTTCTGCCTTCAAGTTGTACACAGCCTAACTTTTACTTTGGGGAGCCAAAAAAGATAGTATCAGCTTTTCCTTCAGTTGAGTGAGCAAACGAAAATTAATTGAAGCCACAGATCTGACTTTCTTCCTCCCCATATACCCTTATTGCAGATGCCAAGCAATCCATTATCCCACAGATTCTATGTCAGTTTAATGCACAATTTTGTCAAAGTGTCACAAACAATCAAGGAATAAGCAACATGCAGAGACATTACAAGAGAAGACATCAGGTCTGTTCTTTAATTATGAATTTTGCAGGTTAGTTTTGGTGATGTGAGGTGTATTTTTGTGTTATCCCCGCATTACCACTCTGAGAAAGGAAACATGGTGTAAGACAAGTAGGAATGTACTGCATTGGCCATGATTTACACATTAAATTTGTGCTAGAGAAGGGAATTGACCACTGATTTCCTTGAGTTTTGGATACTTCTGTAGGTCTCCTAAATCTTTCCTTCAGACCACACTTTCCTCTGCCTTTGTACAATAAAAGGAAGGATGAATTAGTTATGCTTTCCTAACTATCAGTGGTAACTTCCAGGATACACAAGTGCACATTAAAATTGTGCACACTGAAAAGGGAACAGAGATCAGAGGCTTTGCAATGAAAAAGAGAGGATGTGAGGCATAAAATTTTCCAAAGTACTCTTTAATATCTGTTACTTTGATATTTTACTACTTTACTTTTCATACATAAATGTTAGTCATATTGTATTACTCAAGGATATTTAATAAGGGAATTCCACCCCAAGTAGTTTAATTCAAACTACTTCATTTAATTTTCAAAACTTTAGAATGCAAGTTTTCAGCTGTAGCATTTCATGGATTTGTATGCTTTCTCAGTAAATTTAAAGATAACAATAGTATTTATGAACAGCTTCATCTGCTGCCAGATTTTCTTCTCACTTTATAGTCAATATTAGCAGCAGATTTACATTTCATTTTCTAGTACAGTGACCTACACTTACCCTTATTTTTATGCTTGACCTTCTATTCAATTGAAAAGAGTGTCCTTCAAAAAGCAGCTTCAAAGTCCACAAAATGCCACTGGCATGGGGAACAATATTTAACAGACTGCATCTTTGAGTACTGAATACAAACAGACTTAAAATTTCACCTTTTTGAATGTCTAAAGAGAAAATGCGAGGGAATACCAGCTATATGCCTTAAAAAATTAGCAATCGTAATAGATATTTCATCAAAATTTCTTGTTTACCTTCTGTAAACTGGAATAGAAAGTACAGGCTTTTTTTTTTTTTTAATAAAAAGTATTCTTCAGGACTCTTTTAAAGCTTAAAGGTAAAATAGTTCCATGTGTATAGTAGTACCACCCAAAGAAAACTGTGTTGAAAGAAAAGTACTAATATTGCTGTGTCAGACACTCGAAAGTGCCAAGGAGATTTGCCTGTGGCAAAAGTTATGTGATGATTCAAATACAGATTGTTGCATAATATATATAAGCAGTGTAAAACTGTTTCCTGGGCAAGCTTTCAGTACCTGGCATCTCAATATTCCTCACTTATTTAGGTACATAATTTCCAAGGATGAAAACTTTCAATGACAACAGCCATAATTTATCCATTTGTTTAGAGCCTCTACACCTGTTATAAGGTCAATTTCTATAACTGAAACCTAAAAACTTTCATTCTGGGCTAAATTCTTTTGTCACCTATTGTAGTGGGTCAGAGGCTTCATGTCTGAGCATAATCATAGAAAAAATTATAACATATTTCTCCAAGAGACTTCTCAAATTTTTAATGGCTGCAGAAGTATGCCAAGGTTTCAAGTTTCTGGACTCAATCTCTTGTTGATGAGCATTTACTTCATCATGAGCAAGCCCTCTGCTCATTAACCTTTGCCTTCTTGTCCACCCAATACTCACTTTTTCCTCATTACTTTCTCACACATAGGAGTTCCCAATCTCTGATTTTTCCTGGTTGGTTGGTTGGTTAGCTTGGGGTTTTTTGTTTTGTTTTTTTGTTTTAGTTTTCCATCTCCCCCTCCCGCCCCCCATGTTTTTTTGTCTTGATTTCACTCATCCCATTTAGGCTGCCTATCTTAATTCTTGGTTATGGGCCTGGGTTTAAAGAAGTTGGAATAACCTTTCCAGGTAAATTATACCTGGAATTTGAAAGTCATCATATTCTGCTGGAGAAAGAATTCTCATTTTATTCTGTTGGGATGCTCCTCATGCTGCACAATTGAAGACAGAAGCTGTAAAGGGACAGAGCATTATCTGTGAAGTTGCTACCTTTTGAGATCTTGAGGATTTTGCAAGGTAACATGTGGTATCTGCTGAGAAGATCATACCACAGATTTCACAGGTTTATATTGAACAAAATTTATCAGGATTGCCAAGAGGCTTATCTTTTTGTGAAAAAGATTTGGCATCCCTTGTATGGTTCAAGTCCTTGCTCCAATATCCCCACCTCCATCTCCCACCAATACAAAAATGTTGGTTTTGGTTTTTGTTGGGTTTGGTTGGTTGGTTTTGGTTTATTTTTTTTTTCTCTTTAGAAAAAAATAATCACTTTTTCACTTCCCCCAAACACGAGTCTGACTCATCCATCTGACCACCCTGGACAACAGCAGTAAAAATGGGTAAAGAGAAGGATGTTAACATGAAATACAAAATTAACATGAAATGAAAAGTAGGAAATAAAGTAGAAAAAAAAAAGTAGAAATTTGTATGATGACAGAAAACAACCATGAATATTAAAATCTTGAAGATTTAATTTTGACATTTGTCACACTAGATTTTATATTTACATGCAAGTGATGTATGTTCTTTAATATGCAAATTAGCTCATAAAAACTCGAATTTGCTGCACACCTGAGTTTTGTTCATATAACTTAAAATCTCTAAGTGCAAATTTAAGACAGCTGATTTCAGTGGCTGGAAAGTCTTAAAAGCATCCTTAAGTTGGGGTTTAAAAATTATTATTTGGGTTCATTATAAAATAATCCTGATCTGCACAGTTAAAAATTTCTTAAAAACTTACCTTCCACTCAGTTTTGTAAATGTCACTAAGAAATAATCCATGACATGGCATCCAGTATAAAGCAGATAATCCTATTCTAGACCTAGATGGAACATTACATAAGATAGTGCAGCAGTTTTCAACTAGTAGTATTTCAAGTAGTATTTTAGTCTAGAAATAATAAAACTGCTTTTGTGCATAAATTTGTCTAAGATGATAAACTAGAGACTACATGGAAAGTGGTCAGAGTGTGTTTGTGGCCCTAGAGAAGACAGTATGAACTGGAATAAGTTAGAAGTTATTATAAGTTATAATATTAATTATCAGTAGATCTACAGAGGACATGTATCTATATATTCATATACAAATTATATGTCTACATGCTGTGGCAATACAGTGTAATCTATAGCAAAACTTGAGCATGACTAGACATAATATTCAATCTGGCATTATTTTCATGCTACTTTCTGTCACCCTACAGTCTTGAAAGTAATAATATACTAGTGCCTTTTTGTTTTATTTACTTCCTCTGTTTAAGAAACAACAATCAACTACTCTTTCATCTCTGTATCACTTTGAAAGGTACTTTTTAGGTTCCTTGTGCTTCTTTATTTCATGGAGTTTAATGACTACTAAGAACACAAAACTGGAAATTCGATAGTACATCAGCTGCTGAGTTAGTGTAGGTATCTGCCTTTTGCATCACACTACCATTTCAGCTCATGCAACACAAACTTTTTAAAAATATTTTTCTGTATTCATGTGCACTGGTAAAACATGGACAACAGGAAGAACTAGAGAAGTTCTTTGAAACAGACAATAAGATGATTACTGTATAAGACTAAATGAGCATTGAACTAAATTATGTGAAGTTTTGGAAAAATTAGAACACTCTAAGAAATGACAGATTTAAATGTCACACAGAAGAACAAGCAGGAGGAGTCAGGAGACCAATAGGCTTTGAATTTCTTATTTAGCTGATATGCTTAAAATTGAAAGTGTGTACACATAAATAGTAATGAAGAATTGTTTATAGTTAGCATGTTTACATAGTATGGACAGTACAAAATTTAATTCTGCTCTCTATGTGTGTCTTGCCTAGAACACCAAGGCTTGACTCAATGTAGACATACCTTTCTAATATTTGGAAAATTATTAAGAGCAAAATACAAAGCGGTACAATTAAACACTCACTTGCCTCAAACATCCATTATATGGTATATGTAAATGAAAAATTATGCTTACAGTATCTTCTTTATGAGGCAATTTTCTGTTCATGTAAAGGGTCCTCTTAAAATAGGTGTGGGAGCCAATGAACTGCTTATACACTATGTGAAGGATTCTGCTATGTTAAAAACCCAATGTAATGAGGATATGTTTAGAAATCTCTCATGCTGGATAGGTTCCCATGCTTCAAAATCTAGGATAATTTTTTTTTTCCTAACCTGCAGTGTTGTTTGATAGTACCTCATGAAAGATTTCAAGACCACATTTTCCATCCCCTAGACACCCAGAGATGGTTGAAAGTGGTCATTATACCTCCTTCTTATTCACACACGTGGCTAGGCTTCGCAAATGAAAATTTGGGGAGGGCTCTACCCACGCTTGCTACAAGCACGCTGGTGGCTAAAAAGCCCAATGCGAGATAGGCAAGTCCGATTGCAAAAGGCACAGCAGAAAGTCTCCATCAGCACTACTGGTGAGGCACGGTTCTTCCTGCGTTGCCTTTTTTCCTCAAGACTGATTCTGCTTGTGTTCTCAAAGGAAGCAGCAGCATTATGGATAGTATATCTCCATTTCTCCCAATCGGAGGCCAGAGTGGACCACTGATGGTGATCAATACGGCCAAGGCTGAGGTGTTGTTTCAGGGTATCCTTGTATCTCATCTTCGGGGCTGCTCTCTTGCAGCAGTCGATGGCGAGTTCACCACAGAGCACAATCTTAGGGAGGTGGTGATCCTCCATCCTGGAGACGTGCTCTGCCCAGCACAGCTGCGTTTTCAGCAGCATGGCCTTGATACAAGTGATCTCTGCCTGTTCAAGGACAGACACATTTGTCATGTAATCAGACCAATGGATGTTTAGGATTGTACGGAGGCAGCGCTGATGGAAGCGTTTGAGGAGTGGCAGGTGGTGGCGGTAGATGACCCATGATTCAGACCCATATAGAAGAGTAGACAGTACAATGGCTCTGTAGACACTAATCTTTTTTTTCAGGTGTTTATTGTGCCAGACTCTTTTATGGAGTTTTCCAAAAGCTCTGTATGCCTTTGCTAACCTGTTGTCTATCTCTTTATCAATCTTACCATCTGAGGAAATGATGCTTCCCAAGATAGCTGAACTGCTGGACGGACTTAAGCTTCAATTCACCTATGGTGATGTGGGGATGATGGAAGACTTCCTGAGGTGCAAGTTGATAGAGAACTTCTGTCTTCTTTAAGCTGGCTTAAAGCCCAAAGAGCTCAGCAGCCTCTGCAAAGCAGGATGCTAAGTGCTGCAGAGCTGCTTCTGTGTGAGCAATGAGGGCGGCATCATCAGCAAAAAGCAGCTCACGGACAAGGTGATTTAGGGTCCTGGTGTGGGCCTTCAGTCACCTTAGGTTGAATAGGCTTCCATCGGTACGATATCAGATGTAGATGCCGTTTTCTTCATCAAGGTCTGCGGTGGCCCTTTGGAGCATCATGCTGAAGAAGATTGTGAATAGGGTTGGTGTGAGAACATTAGGAGAACACCTTAGTGGTATAAGGGTTTAAAAATCCTGAGGCTTCAAACCTAAGTAAATGCTAAATTCAGGAAAGAGTTTTCAGTAAGACTTTTCTGAGCTTCAGTGTTGCACTATTTTTGGAAGAAAATAGATAAAATGTCATTATGTTGACACCTGAAGTATTATCCTTTTGGGAAGAAGGGATCTGAATTAATTGCTTATCCCCTCATGTTATCCCTCCTTGTGTACAGTTATTATAAAAGTACATCTCAACTGGAGTCTTTTCCTTTAATGATTTTAAACTTGAATATGTTTCATTCCTTTTTTTTTTTTTTTCCTGTAGTTCTAAATATGAAAACTTTCAACTTCAAAGTGAAGGTGTTTTTTCCATTCTCTTGCATACTGCAAGAGGCTGTTTTGCCCCTCATTTTTCTCAAAAGTTGCCTAGCAGAACTTCTGTGTGTTACTGAGTGTACTGTGCACCACATGGACTCAGTTGTTTGTTGCTTCTACAGTCCACAATAGATTAATCACTATTTTGAGAAGAGTTTGCTAACTCTGTTGTTTCCAGATATAAAACTGAGATACCAAGAGTTCATAAAGTCATTTGACTTCAGTGTATTTCAAGAATGTATTTCAATGCTGGCAGAAAAGGAAGATCTTATGTCCATGAAATTAACCTTATTACTGGCAGACTTACACAGTAAGTGCAAAGTCAGTGCAGTAATAAGCTTCTAACAAAAAAATGTGTGCTGGTATTTACCATGTTTATACATAAGAAAGACTGTAAATACAGAATACATATCTTGAAAACTCATATTTATAAACAACAGATCACTATATTTGGCAATCTTCAATCAATATATTTCCAGAAATCCTTTATTTGACTTGAGCAGGTACCCTGTAATGGTAATGTACTAAAAAGATCCTTCATGGGTATATTTAAAAGAAAAACTTCCTCTACCCTTTTCCTGCAATCCATCATGAGGAAATGAACTTCTAAAGTGTGGCATCTTGGTGTACCGTTATACAAGTGAAACAGTTCATTCTGTGAGGCTCCACTGGAGTTACTAAGGTGACAACTGAGTCAGCTGTCAAATAATGTTAGAGCAGTTCTTCACCCAAAATTCAACTAATGTTAATACCTGTCATTATTTCAGTTTATCTTCCTAAGGACCATTTTGTATAAGAGGTTCAATAAGCAAAATAGCAGATTTGACTATTTTTCACAAGCAAGCCACAATAGTCTGCCTGACCAAGAATAAGGTCGTGACTTCTCAAAGCATTTGTGAAATGGCTTCTAATTTTTCTATTTCTATCTTGGTGTCTTCACATAGGCTTAAAGTTATTTAATGCTCTTGGTGAAACCACTTCTAATAAATTTGAATGTTATGCCCTCTATTTATGTACAGTCAGTTAGGTATCACTTCAATATCTGACCCTTGAGTCCAGAGATTGAATGTTCTGTGAAGGTGCCTGGTGATTTACTGCATGTATTGTTTTGTCTCCAGAAACTTTCTGGCTTTCCAGAAACGGACTCCGCCAAGTTTCAGTTTGAACACCATGTAATTTTTCCCCCCCTTCTTCTTTTCAGTTTTCTACCTTTGGCACGTAAAAGCCCTCTCTACACAGAAGTTGCAAAACTTCTCTGCTTTTCAGGGATATTGTGATGTGCAGCATGCCAGTTCTCAGTCATGGCTCAGTTTGTGTGAGAATACAGCAGATGTGGCACTTTCATCAACATTTGCCATAAATTTGAAATTTGAAATCCCAGACATAAGCACCATCTGGCTGTGCAAGTTTCTATCATAAGCTGGGCAGTTCCTAAATAGCTTGTTCGCTCATGGAAAAAAAAGATGGATGCTTTACAAACACTGAGGTTGCTGAAAAACAACTATAGCTTATGACCAAGGCAGTCTTTTGTGATAATGTATATTTAATTCTAAATGCATTCTCATTCTCTTTTTATTCAATGCATTAATACTTTGTTAATGTAGGAAAAAAAAAAAGTTTAGCATGAATGTAGTTTTATTATTCTGAAAAGTCCTTGTCAAAAAAGGTAAGTTACCTTTCTTCAGTAAAATTAACTCATAGATGTTCATGACAATAGTAATAATAGACTTGAAAAGATGTCTTGAGGTCAGGCTGAAGATTTTCCTGCATTTGACATCTTCACAATACACTGCAGGGGATTAGCAGATACTATGCAAATATTCCTTAACATCCTCTGTCTGCTGTTAAAACATATTTATCAATAACTCATTGTATGGGTAACTGAAATATTTCTAATGTAGATCAGTAGCTAGATGCTCTAATTAACAAAAAGTTGCAGGCCATGTCATTATCACCATATTCTTTCTTCCTCCCAGCATTACCAAGTGCCTTGGTTTGCTATATTACATGCATATGTTTGAGAAAGAAAAGGGTTCTGTTCAGCAATTCCTCTTATCAGTTCATGTTCCTGATGATTTGCCCCTCCTTTCTTTTCCTTTTGCTCTTTTAAGTTGTGATAGTGCAACAGAATTCTAATTAAATTACATTTAGGACAGGAGATCTAGACAGAGATTGCTTGATAGAAAACTGTGTTACAAGACAGTGTCTTTGAATACAATTATAGATTTACTATGTCTCCTGATGTTATTCAAAATTGGAATACAAAGCTATAAGGCTAAATCTGGTTTCTTAAGCTGGAGAATAACTAGCTGAATGCTGATACAAAAATTCTCCATTAATGTTTGCTCAAATTTCAAACATCTGGTTTTGTTGCTGTGAGATTTCTCTGGCTTTTTATTATTACTATTTTTTTTTTAATGCAGAGGCTTTTGCTTTACTTACCCTTTGTAACTGATGTTTATGAGAATTTGTAAGAATGGCTAAATTTTTTAAAGAATGCATATACTGCAATGTCTATTAAAAAAAGGTTTTATATTCACTGGAAAATTTTTACATTTGTAAGCTTATCAGTAGTAATTAAATTTACACCAAACTGGTGAATTCACTGTAAGTCATTATAAACTATTTGAAAACATTTTTTTTTAAATTCCTAACCAAAAAGGAAAGATATCTAAATTTTTTTTAAATCAATGTTTTTTTCTAAATAATTTAAATCTATAATCATTAACTACAATGACTTCTGCTAACTCTTGCTCTCCTAGCTTTTTTTAAAATTATTCTTGTCAATTATTATTAAACCATTTCAGTTGCTCAATCAATATTCTGTACTTAAGCTTAGCAATAAGACCTAATTTTCTGTTTTGGCAAAGTTCCATATCAATATTCTTGAGGCAGACAAGCACTGATTATTATTCTGCTTCTACAGCACTGTTTTAAATTGACCTGTGTTCAACATGTCAATATTCTTTACATGGATAATTTTCTCTCAAATACTGATATAAAAAATGATTGCAAAAACAATTTCTTTAAATACAAAACTGGATGAAAAAAGGCCCATGTTTGGCATGTCTTGTTAGATATTAGGTCAATGTTCCTAAACCAGTAAATTCTTAATTTCTTTTTCTGAAATCAGGATAAACACACAGAAGATATATGTGAAATAACACTACACTGAAAGAAATAACATTAAGAATTCACTGTTTATTATTGCTTTTCTGTACTTCCTGCCCTGATGGACCCCACTACCCTCAAAAGCATTTTCCCAGGGGTCTTTACCCACTGGTTCCTCGAGCACCCTGAAGTCTGTTCTACTCATGTCCCAGGTTGAAGGTTTGCAGGCACTTTTCTTCTTGTAAACAGAGATTTTAAACACAATTCGCTTCATGTTTGCTGTGGCCAAGATGGCCACCAATCACCAGTTCCCTCATCGGAACAAGCAACTCAGTCCTCTGTTAACAAGTAACAAATCAAGTAGGGCATCTTGGTTTTGTAAATGGTCTCTCTCCATCTTTCTTGTAGGCTCCCTTCAGATACTGGAAGGCTGCAATAATGCTGCAAAGCCCTCTCTTCCCCAGGCTGAACAAAGTCAGTGCTCTTAGTCTTTCCTCACAGGAGACGTGCTTCATCTCTCTGATTAAGTTGGTGGCCCTTCTCTGGACTCGCTCCAACGGGTCAATGTCCTTCCTGTACTGAGGACCCCAGAGCTGGATGCAGAACTCCAGGTGGTGCCTCTGCAGACCTGAGTACAGGGGCAGCATCCCTCTCCTCAATCGGCTGGCCACATTTCTTTTGATGCAGTCCAGGATATGATAATGTTGTTTTCAGGAATGACAAGAAAGGACATATTCATAGAAATATGGCTTTATGATTTCATACTGTACAGAATGGCAAAGCACAGTGGTTTGTTTCCTTTGCAGTGTTGCTTGCTTGCTGTACAGGGCTGATCCCAAGCCAAGCCTGAGAGGTGAGAAAAAACAGCTTTCGCTGCTTTATAGGAGTCACTGGAATGACAACAAATATGGAACTTGCAAAGAAGGACTGGCAGAAACCTCTGCTCCTAAAAGAATCACAGAGGAACTTGTTTTCCATTCCTTTTTTTTCCTGTTTTCCCCACTCAGCAGTGACATATTTTCTTTGGAAAGATGGAGTACATATGACTTTGTGTTCTAATGAAACACATATTTGAAATTCTTGCTATCTTTTGCCATACTGTAAGGAACAGGGAGGGAGCACAGCTGAACTTTGTGACCAGTCTGGGACCTCATGAGCAGTTTTGTAGCCATATATTCTTTTTAACTCTATCAGCAATTCAAGCAATGGAAGATCTGTCTTGCAATTCATGATGAGATCGTACATGTGACAGTATGCAGCATAAATATGAAATCTTTGAGTTTCAGACATGAAATAAAAACTTTTCCTCATCATCAGGGATTAAACCCCTAGAGAACCAACCTCCTCTGTAATCCCTACAATGCTTTGCTGATACAAGTCGTTGCCTGGGGGAAGCAGTGATCTCACAAAAACTTTTGCATATGTTGATGATCAGCAACCACTTTATCCTGCTTATGTTAAAAAAATCACAATAATGCAATGACATTCGCAATTTTACGGTATAAATTTGTAACCTAGGCATATCAACATTATACAAATATTACCTTTAAAATTAAACAACTCAGATACTAGCAGCAGTATACATGAAAAGAAAGAGAATTGTCATGAGTGAAATCAGCTCCAGATTTTGGCAATCTACTGATTAGAACACTCCAGCTCAGCAGGGTTGAGAATCACCAATTCAGATCACTGACTACAATCTGGATGAATGAGCTGCTGTCAGAATCAGTCACCATTTTGTCCAAATCACTGTAAAGCTGGAGACTTGAATGTGTAAAAAATTATCAGATTTTGGATATAACAGATCTCTGTCCTTCTGTGCAGTCATTCTTGAGTGGGTTGTGTTCCTTCCTTCCTTCCTTCCGAATTCCGAATTCCTTTCCTTCCCCCCTCCCTCCCTCCCTCCCTCCCTTCCTTCCTTCTGAATTCCTTCCGAATTCCTTCTGAATTCCAAATTCCTTCCGTCCTTCCTTCCTTCCTTCCGAATTCCTTCCTTCCGAATTCCTTCTGAATTCCTTCCTTCCAAATTCCTTCTGAATTCCTTCCTTCCTTCCTTCCGAATTCCTTCCGTCCTTCCTTCTGAATTCCTTCCTTCCTTCCGAATTCCTTCTCTCTCTTTGTCTCTTTCCTTTCTTGTGTCATACTTTCCTTCTTTCCTTCCTTCTTTCCTTCTGTTCTTTATCTTTCTTAATTAATCAAAGAAGAAAAGGCTCCTGGAGGCTACATCTCAAAATCCGAAGAAGAACTCACAGGCCCTGGTTTTGATTTCTCATGGCACCAACTATGCAGAGATAAAATCACAAAAGAACTTGAGCATTATAAGCTTTTGCAGCAGCTTTTGAGTTGAAGATTATTTTTACCACAGCTGTGACTGAGGTACTGTACACCCTGTGTAATACCTTGGAGTGGGATACAGGAGTGCAAGAGCTTTGATTCAGGGACATAGTAAATTAGAAATCTTATGGAAACTTATATGTCTTAAATCGTATTCTTTCCTGCCATGTAGTGCTTCCTCCTAGCCTTCAGGGAAGGCTGCTGTTCTCTTGGGAATCAGAGCCTACATCTCATCCTAGAACTGACACATGAAGTTTGATTGTGGTATTGTTTTCTGAAGGACATACATATTCACTTGTAACGCTGTCACTTCGACTGTTTTTATCAAATAGTTTGAATGTTTGGGCATTTGATTATGATGAATGGGTAACTACTTACCATTCTCCCCTGAGTAAACACGGAATAAATACATTTTTCTGTTATTCCTACAGATAATTTAACTTCAAAGAAAAGGTGAGAACACCTTTTCTTCTTTCTGTTGAAAACACCTTCTGGCCCAGAGATATTTTCTTAGATCTAGCAAAACAGTTAACATTTCTCACATCAGGTTTTTGGGTTTTGGTTTTTTTTTAAGCCTTCATGCAAAGTTCCCCAGAAGTTAAACATGAAAAATCTTGAAGAACCTTGCAAATCAATATTTCTCAAGACATCTAATTAGCGAAGCTATATTATTATGTTTTCTGTGGCTCGTATGTAGAGGGAAACAGCCTCTGAACAGACAGCAGGATGAATCTAATTAAGACAATAAAATTAAATCTTAAGAGTATTTGAGTAGTAGAGGAGAGGAAAAAGGAAATAACAGAATGCCCTACACTGCCATGTGTTGCACCACTGCCCAGTAACAGGGCTGCTTTTCCCTATCTCTTGTGAAGGACAAGTGAGCTACAGTATGTCATTGTTTTTTTGGTGATAAGACAGAGATTTATCACAGAAAATGGCTCTATGAGGCAGTCTTCTTTCACTATGAGAGCAGAAAATATTTAGAACAAATATTCAGGACATTATATCTTGGTATGGCTTCTAGAGCTGACAGTACAGTCTCTCAAACTTAGAGATATGATAAACGGTTTAATTTTTAAACAGGAATCTTAATCATATATTTGTAACTGTTATTGCATTATTGTAGATGTTTTGCAAACACACATCATCTTTAATGGCAAGGCATCACCTTGCCTTAGCTAATTCATAGTAATCTGACAAACTCTGGGGACGAGTAAGTTCGTTATGACTGTTCTAGGCAGTTACTTGAGTGTCTACTATGTAGAGTATGTGTGAACGTATTCTATGCACAGAGGTGTGAACTGCTGGTAAGGCAGTAGAGCAACTGAATACTGTGCTGTTGAAGACTTGCCAAACATGAGTATGATGTATTTCCCAAATATAAGGTAGCTTTTGTTATTTTAAGATGAGGCCTATTGGCCAGCAGAAAGATAATATGAAAGAAGACCAAAACTCTAACTCTTCAAAACTGCCTGTCCAGATACAGCATTTTTTAAATGATTTAAGGTCATCAGTCTGGATTAAATATTGTGAAAAGGATCATGACTTTGAAGCCTAGTGATTACAGCTCTTGCAAGAAAGTATTCACATCTTGCTTGACTGACTATTGAATATATTAGCCAGGAGTTGTTTAATGTAAAATAACTGAAAATTTTTTAGAGCAAAGACCATAACTCAGCTCCCTGGTGAATGTCCTATCACTAGACTAGACAGTCGAGATCACTCATGCGTCTTACCTACTCAATCCATCAATCCATTAATTGTTCTCCACAAAATCAAGTCTCCTCTCATCACAGGCATCACAGCTTTTGTTGTTATGCCTCCTGAATTCCTTTTGGGCATCTGTTGTGATCCTGTTGTTGAGATGTCTCTACCCATATTAAGGTGCAAATGAGACCATATTCTGATGTCAATAGTATGGATTTTATTTAATAGTAAAATGTGAGGTAGAGAGAAAGAAATAGAAAAGGTGGGTTGTGGGGGTGGAGAGAAAGAGAGTGAGAGAGAAGCAGATTAAGTAGAAAGAGAGTCACTATCCTGGATGTGGATCCATGGGCATACTGTTGGTCCTTCTTCACACTGGTCCCACTGGGGAAGGTCTCCAGGTTACTCAAAACTTCTCACCGCTCATACATTTCAGCAAAGGATTCAATGCTCATTGGCTACGTGATTCTCTCGTTTCCAATGCTCAGTCTTTCTCTTTCTTTGAGTCAGTGCGTATCTCATATGGTTTTCCCCTGCCAGACCCAGTCACCGCTGATTTTCAGCACTCTTGTTGAATTGTCAAGAACTTGAGGTAAAATAAAGGTGATACTATTGCCCGATGGCTTGACTTTTCAAATTTTGGTAATTCACAGAGGCATATTCAGCAGAGGGGGCAGTTTGATGATCATGGGTGAGCAGTTGCTTTTTAATACAGTTTGCCATAGTGGGCAAAGTCCTTTGGTGATCCTAACAGCGTTTGAGGCAACGGTGATCTCTAAGGCTCTTACAGCGTAGCACAAATCTATTGCATGGAGAATTATTAATTTGTGACAGCCTAAATTTGTGATTCTATCACACTTCACAGCAAATTTGGACCAGGGAGTGAGGTAGGATAATTGAGTTCTCAGTGTGCATGCTGACTCTGAATGTCTTCAAAGTTAGACATTTAAGTGGAGTTGTAGTTGTGAATATAAAAAATGGGTGTTTCTAAAGTACCTGGTTCTAGAGTAAAAAATACTAGGCTGAACTTGAAGTCTGAGGATTCTTTTTAATGGTCTCATTCCTTGGTCCTCAAAACAGGAAAAAACCCACAGCTTTTTTCTACCATGAGAATGTGCAAAAATGGGATCGATCCCATTTTAATCCTGTTGAAAACAATAACAAAACTTCTCTGAGTTGCATAAGGTGGAGTGGATGTAAAGGGAGCAAATCCTTGCAGGCGCACTACATAATTCATCTCTACTGGTGCTCAGCATTGCACCATGACTGGTGTGTATCCTACTACTGAGTCATCACTAGCTTAATAAGAGACCAGTTCAAGGTGCCTAATATTACCCTTTTCATTCTTTTTCTTTTTATTATAATTTTATTTATTATCATTGCAATTATTATTATTTTATATCAGCTCTTACTGCAGCTTCAAGAAATGTCTAGCATAACCCAGAAAGAAAATGACAACATTTGGATTGTATGAAGGCCTAGGTATCATGGCTTAGCACAAGAATGATCAATAAAAAAATGAATTTGTATACATTCTTAGCTTCTACCTGGACTGAGGGAAAAATCTTTGCTTTTGACAACTGGAGTCAGTGTTAGTTTGCACAAAGCATTTTGGCCTCTAGCAGCCAGAATGTTGTTTTCCTCTCATGCCAGACCCCTGTGACTACAACAGCACGCAACTGTCACTGTGAGAAACACAGAGAACAGAGAGTCACACTTGTTTTCCAAGTGCCAAGTTGGCAACTAACTTAGTTTGGCTCATGAGCGTGTTCCTGACAGCATGTGAGAGGCAGCTCTCAGCTGAGATGGCACCTGCAGTGCACCGAGAGCCAACTGCTATTCAGAAATGAACAAAGGTGTGCTCCAGGATTTAAAATATACTTTGGCTAATTGGAGGTGGTTTTTGTCCATTAAGAACTCACAGAAGAGATGCCTGCTTTAATGCCTACTACTAATAAAACTACTGTGGCATAGGTTATAAGAGGCTCAAAAAGCTTTTACTTAACTTGCTGATGGCAACAAATCAAAAGCAGTTTATAATGTCTGTGGAAATGAAGAAAAAGCCAGGAAACTGAGGGGATTGATTTCCTCAAATTTGGAGTTGTTATGAGAAAAGATTTGGTCTGATAGGCAGCTCATCTTACTATCTTTTTTCACTTTCTGCCATACTCATTTTCTCTGGGAATATTATTTTTTAAAAACAATTGTCACATATATCTCATCTTCTTATAATGATGGCCTACAAACACAAATATTTCACAAATTACAGTTATCAGTTCCTTTTGTAACCAGTTCTACGAAAATAAACATGTAGACAAAAAGATTAATTTTTTTAATTAAATAATACATACTTTTAATAGCTATCTAATTTTCCCCATACAGTTACAAAACATCTTTCTGTAAGTAGCTTCTTGGATTTTTGCTGAATTAAAGTCTTCCATCTATATGCCCTTGGTTCCTGAAGTCCAAACTGATTACAAACTTAGGTTCCTGTCCCATGGAGTACTTAATTGCCTGTTTAAAACATGAATAAAATTGTCTAAGAAGTATTCAAAATCAGTGATTATAACCAGATGAAACAAAATAAGTTTATGACATACCTAAATCTTGGCTAAACCCATCAAGAATTGTCCATTTCTCTGTACTACCTAAATAGGTATCTGTCACCTACACTCCTAAATTTAAATTTCTAACACAAAGGGCGAAATAATGGGAAATCTGCTTACATTTTTCTGGCATAGGGGTCAAAAACTAATATAATTCCAACTCAGATTTGGAGTTTTTAAGAACTAATCTTGTTTTAGCTTGTCTCACTATCAACAGAAGTGACTTACTTCAGACATGGTTTTATTACATCTTTAACACTTCTGTGACTGCAGTTCTCAGGATATCCTTACAGTCCTCTGTGTCTGACATCATTACCATATAATTTATTCCTTCTCTCATCTTCTTCTCAAAGAAAAAATAATGAATAAAGTAAGTTTTGGATGATCTGCTTCTATCCTTAGGGGTAAAACATGTTTCTGTGGTTTAAAGACAGCAGGAAAAACGGGCTTGGAACATGACAGAGCTTTGTAGTGATCACCACAGCTTTGGCAGAGACTACTAACATTTTTTGCCTTTAGATGATATTTCAAAGAAATACTCTAACCATTTGCCTTAAACCAAGTTTTGACCAATACAGTGCAATGCTTCAGGAACAACAATTTTGATAACAAGCAGTTAAAGATTTCATTAATTCTTACTTTTGACACTCCTATTTTATGCAGAAGAGCCTTTTAATAAACAGTACTGGCAAAGAAGTCTCTATAAACTGTTAAATTCATATTTTAAAAAACTATGTGGTTCTTTTCATGCATGTTATTGTTAAGTATAACAAAAAGGTTTAAAATAAATCACCTTGTTAATTGGTTACACTTACTGGATTTCATATCCTCGGTGTAATGTTAATATTTTCATAAATTAGAACTATTGGAATTTTATGTTTGAATCAACTTTGCCGTTAAGGCAGGTCATTATAAATACGAAGAGAAACGGTTCCTTTTGAGTAAGTGTACAACAGGAGGATTATATGAAGAAAGAAAAAGGAGGTAAGTTATTAAGAGCTAAAAGCAAGTGATCCTGATTAAAATATCTGTTCTAAAATGAAGGATTTATTCATTAACATTACATCCACACTTTCATCCAGAATGAGAAGGATGATGCAGCATATACAAATTTAGACACAATTCTCTTTTTTAAACAATCTTATTTCCTTTCTTTTTCTCATATATTGACTACTCTCATTTTATTCTGTTTGGAAAGTCATACGCAAGAGTCATTATGCCAAAGATTTGGCAAGTTTCCCCTTTTCTTCATGGCATATAATGAACCATATTGTCTGAGACAATACACCTGTTTTGAGCTTCACTGTCAATACATTCTGGCTAACGTGGACACAGATTCACATTCCTAATTCATCAGAATTCCTATATTCCTTTCAATATTTGTGCATTTTCCTAAGCTGATCACTTATTGCTGCCAGGATTGTTCCACCATACAGTCACATATTTCTTTAAAGACCTGACAGACATAGCCCATCTTCTGTTTGGTAAGAGGGATGGATAGATGAAAGGGTATAGAGTAATCATCTCCCAGAGCAGCACTGTAAGAGACTGTTCTGTCTCTCACTGGCTAGTATGTTTTTACATTGACCAGGGCAGTAATTAATTACTCTCTCAAAAGTACCACAAGCGTTACTGACGCAATTTAAACACTCGAGGCAGAGTTACTTTGCAGCCGGACAACAAGCAATCAGCAAAGACAGTTCTCCCCAGCAGCTGCACCCTTCCAGGAGTGCCCCTCACACACACCATGCCCAGCGACCACACAAAATGGTGGACACAGACCTGCCTCTCTCTGCAGGGCAGGGCTGTCTTCACCGACCTGGGTGACATTTTCTGGGCTGCTGGTGGGCATGTTGAGGAGCCCTCAGGGTGTGATTGACATTTCTCCCTGCCTGGATACCTGCGACCTGGCCAATCATCACCCTGGGGGAGCCAGCCTGAAGCCGAGATACCCAGTGGTCGCCCAGGAGAGGGTATATAAAACCGTGCCCGGAGGTGGCTGCTGTCCAGACCTTTCCATCTCAGCTTCACCCAGGGTGTAAACCTGACTGCTGGTCCCCTCCTTCATCCTGCCTCTCCTCTGCGTCGTCATCCTTCATCCTGCCTGCCTCTCCTCTTCATCGTCCCTTGTCCTGCCTGCCTCTCCTCACTCTCGCCTCCCCGTCCTGCCGGTAGCTGGTTTCCTCCCCTCGAAGTCCTTCCCACTGGTGGTGGTAATTCTTTCCCTAGTTCTAGCCTGCCCCTTTTCCTGTTACCTCACTAAAGTCAGTATCTGTTTGAGACTCAAAATAAGGAGTTGCGTGCCTGAATCTCGCCTTCAGAGCAATCAATTTTAGAAGAACCTGGTTACCATTTCCAACCTGATTGTAACAAGCACCGAGTCTTTATCTGCTTCTACAAGTTGATGTTTTGGTGACAGAACCATTGGGAAGTTCTTTACCTTAAGAGTCTAGAATCGGGGAAGTACAAGGTAATTTTACACATCTATATATGCATGTGCCCAGGTGTCTGTCAAATGCTGATTGCAAAAGCTTTGATTAGACCTATTTTTAATCCTGAAGTTGAGATATCTGCATGTACTAAGAGGAGCGTTCATCTTTATTATTTTTAGTCTGTATTTCTTTTTCCTGCAATTTGTTCTTAATGCTACTGTAGATTTTCACCATGGTTTCCTTTTTAGAAAGTTTGTCCTTTTATCATTTGATAGTACCCAGGCCTGGTGGTTGCTCATTTTATTTTATGTCTCTTCTGTGGTTCTTTGTCACTACATTTTGAGAAAAGAAAAAAGACTCAACCCGCTGAGCCAGCAGACAGATTGGCAGGCACTGCAGTTGTTGTCAGCCATTTTCCAACAGCACGGCAGGACAGCATTATTACACTCAGGTCGACTGAAGTGACTGTGCCTTACCATCAGTCATTTCTCAACCTCTCCATTTTTTTCTAGTCTCTTCTTTTGTCAAAGACTGGTGGATGACAGCAGCTCTATGTTCTTCCACTATGCTCTTGTAAAATAGCTTGACATATGTTCACTCCTGTGTTACTTCTTTCTCCTTTTGTTATGTCCTCTGCAGGTTTTGTCTTGTATCTTTTCTTTTTCCTGTTTTTGTTTGGGCTCTAATTTTATGTAATTTCTTTTGATTGTTTTATTTCCATTATATAGCAAATGTGAGAAGCAGGTAACCTTTGTTACATTAAAACAGGATATAAGTCCTCAAGACATAGCTTAGTTATAAAAAAAATTAAAAAAATAAATGGGTTGAAAAGCAGGCAAACAACCAATCTACCCTTATTTTCCCTGCAAAAAAGCCCTTCTCTACATCCCCCACATCCCAAATACTTACTTTGCACACCTTACATACTGCATACCTATGTAGAAGGGAGGTTGAACAGTGAAAATGCAGGACCGTTCCTGAATGTTGTGGGTAACTTAGTGACAGAAGACTGTCTGTCACCAAGTGAGTACCAGATGTCTGGTAAGTGAGGTATCAGATGTCTTTGCATCTTCACCACCACGCTCAAGCCTCTGAGCACAACAGGCTAGGTTCAGTGAGGATAAGAACTACCAGGAGCAGGTGAGAATTGAATCAGGGATTAACTGCAAGGATTTGACCTCCACAAGTCCATGGAACCTAACAGGCTCCATCCAAGGTGGTGACAGAGAGTCCTATATCTTTCCAAAGCTGCTTTCTATTGCCTTTGAAAGGTTGTGGCATTCAGGAGAGGGCACCAACAACTGGAGGAAGGTAAATCAATCCATCTTCTAAAAAGACTAAACCATCAACCCATGGAGCTACAGGCTGATTGCCTGACCTTGGTGGTGGAACAAGTCCTCGTGGAGTTCATTTCTGGGTATAGGTGGGAGAAGACGATTGGAAACAAACACCTTGAATTTACTAAAGGGTAAATTGTGCCTGACCAATCTGATTACCTTCTGTGATCAAATGATAAAATTCGTGGGTCAGATGAAATGATGGCCACCTTTTATTTGGACTTCAGCAAAGTTTTGACATTACCTGTCACTGTATCCCAGTTAAGGTGACATAGACAAGTGAAGAAAAGGGTGGATGATCAGTTTCAGAGTGGCGTACTTATTTGCATTCTAATGAGAGCCTTGTGTCAGGCAGAGTACCACGTAAGTCTATCCTAAGACTACTTCTGTTTAACATTATTTTTCACTAGACCAAAGGAGGTGATGGAGAGCAGTCTTTTTTTAGTTTGCAGGTAACTCCAGGCTGTGGAGTGTTGACCAGGTAGTATTCTCAAGGACAATGCAGCTAGCCAGAGGGACCTAGACAGGCTGGAGAAATGGACCAGCAGGAACATTACGGGATTCCACAAGAACAAGGCCAAGCGCAGCCCATGAGCAGGAGCCACCAGTGCAAGCCATATAAAAGGAGTGTCTTTTCTTCATACAGTGTCTACTGTATGGGAAGGCTCTGACTTCTGGTAGGACTAACATACCAAACATTGGCATTAAGTAAGGGACAGTCACATTAACAGAAGATGGTTATATAAATATATATATAATTTCAACCTATCTAAAATCAAATTTGATCTCACACATTGCAGGTCCTCTTGCATTATTAAAATATATGGTCTAATAGATACACATAAACGTATTTTGAAAATCATGCAAAAGGATTACTTAAATGTAAAATACAGAAATAAATCTCATGTATTGTTGCGTAAGCTTCTTTAAGTATTTAGGAATTTAGGGGGTTGGGGATTTTTTGGGGGGAAGGGGGCTTGTTTTTTTGGTTTTTTTTTAAAGTCTTCTTCCCTAATTCAGAAAAATACTAGTAGTAATATAGTCTTCGGAACTTCTGCTGAACTTTATTTTCACAAATCACTATTATAAAGGTCTTCAGGAACTACTACAGGAACTACTCAAAACTGCAGTTCCTCTGGCATTCAAACATTCATGTTCTGTTTTTTTTAATCTGAAGTGTTAAGAAAAGGTTGAAATTAAAATTAATTTATGGCTTTTTATGTAGAAATTTCATGAGGGACTGGATTTCAGACAAGATCTCACCTGAGTAAAGATGAGTGAACTTTTGTTTCTTCACCAGCTCTGTAGAGTTAGAAAGTGATGTAGAACAGTGTACTGTCATGAGGAGGAAACGTTCAGTGTAAGAAATAGGTACAAATTTAGTGGAGGCACATTGATATTTTTCATATGTCTTAGAGAAATAAAAAAATATTTTAAATTTTTTTGTAACCTGGAAAGATATAGAAAAGAGTATGACTTGTGTTTCTATGTGGTGGCAGTGGGAGGTGATTTTTTTTTCTGTTGCATCTTCTTTTCCCCACTGCTGCCCATATATTTCACAGAGATATAAATCATGTCAACACACATGCACACCTGCTTTGGGTTTACAAGCACCTGGTATGCGAGAAATTTGTTTTAGGAAAAATCATTAAGCTCCATTGGAGCAAACTGGAAACACAAAAATTAAAAAAAAAAATAATAATAAAAAATAATTAAAAAACCAAACCAAACCGAAACTAAAAAAATCCACAACAAAAAACAGACAGGTTATAAATCTTCTCCTCTACTGGCACCTGTTTTGTAGAGAAACTTTGCATTCATCTCCTGTCATTGTCTGCAATTATTAAAAGATTATTTATGCCAGAATTTTTTAAATTTAAAATTAGGTTTTAAAACCTAAAATCAGTGGTTTATAGCTAAGAAATAAATAGCATTTTGAAAAGCTCCTCTATAATTTTTTGTACCCCAGAGAACTTCTTATTCTTACAAGCATATTCAAAGCTTGGCCATACACAAAAAGGCAAACTACATATTTGACCTTTCCAAAGTTCTATTTAGGCAGTAGAAGCCCTTAAGTTCTTCCTATGACACCATCAGTACTTAGCAAACTGCAGCCTACCTCACACAAAATTGGCAGCTATTTACCTCTTATGTAACTTTGAGGTTCTCGTTCATTACGGCTGTGGATTGTGGTTCCACAGCAAGTACACTAGATTCACAGATCCCAAATCTGACACCTTTCCCCTTCTTGATCAGTGAATGAGTGTTTTTAGATAAAGACTAGTGAAACTAAAAGGGAAGAACAAAACTGATCTTAATGCTGAACTGTACTTTGAGTACTGGTAACAAAAAGACTAAAGTACTCTCTGGTACTATAACAGCTACATGCTTGGAAGACTGAAATTGAGCAAGAGGGTTAGTAAGCCTTTTAGTCACGTATCTATAGTAACAAAACTAACTGATAAATGAAGATTTTCTTCCATTTAAATCAAAATTAATTGGGGTGAATATAATGGTCGTATATCATACTGCCATCTGGTGTCAGAACACTGAGAAACAAGAAAATTACAGCATATTTTCTGAAGATGCTTCTCCTAATGAAACAGCATCACATTTACAGATAAACAGAACATGTCTAACTACATATGAGCTCATGGGACCCATGAATATTGCCAAGTTTTGACAAGCTCTTTATCGGTATCTATATGGGGTTTGCATGGCTAAGTTTTGGTTGTGGAAGGAGCTACGAGGGTAGCTGTTGTGAGAAGCTGCCAGAAGCTTCCCCATGTCTGACAGACCCAATGCCAGCTGGCTCCAGGATGGACTCACCACCGTCCAAGACCAAGCCAATCAGAGAAGGTAGTAGCCCCTCTGTGATAACAGGTTTAAGAAGAAAAAGAACCCTATTGTGCAGATATAATTGTAATTGGAGAAAAGAGGAGTGAAAATATGTTAGAGGAACAACTCTGCAGACACCAAGGTTAGTGGAGAAGGAGGGGCAGGAGGTGCTCCAGGCACTAGAGCCGAGATTCCCCTGCAGCCTGTGGTGCTGACCATGGTGAATCAGGCTGTCCCCCTGCAGTCTATGGAGGTCAACACAGCTGCAGAAATCCAATTGCAGCCCGTAAAGGTAAGCCACTGTGAAGTAGGTGGATGCCCGAAAGAAGGCTGGGAACCCCTAGGAAGGCTGTGTTAGAGCAGACTTCTGGCATGGACCTGCAGACATGCATGGAGAGAGGAGCCCATGCTAGACAGGTTTGCTGGCAGGACAGGTTTTCTGGCAGTAAACAATTGTTTACTGGGAGAGCCATATTAGAGCAGCCTGTTCCTGAAGGACTGTGCCCCATGGCAAAGGAGCCATGTGGCAGGAGCAACATCGGACACTTATCACCTGTGGAAAATCAACAACCTGAACCAAGAAACGAACATACCGAAGAGGACACTACCCCAATCTTGGAAAAAGGATCCCGAAGAAGACGTCTCAGTTTAGTTATTATACTTAGGAATGCCGGTGTTCACAATTGTAATAAGTACTGCTGTAGTTGTAATAAGTACGAATGTTTCTATTGGTTACTGTTTTCCCGGGCTTAGATAGGATTGGTTGATGTTCATAGTGAAAGATGATTGGACCTTGGTTGGTGCATTGCACCTAGTTCCTTATATGGCTATGTTCTACATTGTTCCACCCATATATGTACATGTTACACCCTTTATTCTGTATATGGCGTGTGCTCCTCCCTTGACCTCTCCCCTTCTTTCCTTTCTTGTCACGTCCCCTCCTACCTTCCAGAAGCTTCTCACCCTACCCTATATAAACCCTGAGCTAGCCCTCAATAAATGCCATTTCGCCTACACCCTAATGCGGAGTGTGCCCTCCTTTTTTCCCCTCGAGAGGACGCGGCAAATGGCGCCCAACGTGGGGGTGTAAGCTGTAATAGCTAGACATTCTAGTGAGCGGCTGCAGTCCTTGGGAAAAGCGTCGGATACCACCTGCGGCGAGCCACCAGCACAGACCCGCAGGAACAAGGTCTGGCGTCTCCGGCGTCTTCCCCCCAGGAGCAAGACCCATCGCTGGACGAGGTGAGCACCAGGGAAGAAAAGATTTTTCCCATACCTCCCCAGGTCCGTCCCCAGATCCAACCCCCAATTTACAAGAATGGGCTCCTCGCAGTCAAGGCTGGCTAACAAGAATTATCGCCATCTAAAATGCCATCTGCAAAACCAAGCCCATCCCGTCGATAAGAAATCACTCCACATTTTAGCCAGATGGATGGCGCGACGTAATTATGTGGTCCGAGTCCCATTGGACATCGACACTTGGGACAATTTAGGATTTGTACTGTGGGACGCTACCTATAAGCATAACGATAAGGAGGCGGGCAAGGCACTACCAGCGTGGACCACGATTTTTCGTTCCATCAAGGACAATTCGCCTGACACCTCCCCGCGTCCCAAAAAAATCTATAAAAACCGATTCACGACCCCTTATTTCTGAAATGGACACCCTTACTAACACCCTGCAGCCCCAAAACATTAATCAAGCCCAACTAACATCAGTTGCGCGATCCCCCGGCATCGGGACCCTCAATCCCTTTCTTGAAAGTCATTCAGGACAGCCTATACAAAATGGTGGAGCCATGCGGTCTCCATGTAACATCGGAGACTCGCAAAATGGCCACCCCTTCTTTTCTCGCCCCCCGGCTCCGCCCACGCCCTATGACACCACCCTAGGGGGAGGAGTTAATACACAACTTCCGGTGGGGACCGCCCAAAATGGCCGCGCCCAGGCCCTCCCATATCTGGGCCTGGGATGTCAACATCCTGTACAAGATGGTGGCCCCCATGGCGCCGGCCTGCTGGTACCAGAGGCCTACCCACTGCAAGGGCCACATGTGGATGCTGCCACCGGGGGTTGGGAGGATAGAGCTCAGGGCCTCCGAATGCGATGGGATCAGGCGCGAAAAGAGGCACAGGCTGCAGGGGATACGGACTTTCTCAATGCCTTCCCTCTGTTTCTTGACAATAATGGACCTCCCAGGTGGGAGCCCTTCCATTATCATATTATTAAAGACATACAGAAAGCAGTGAAAGAATATGGGATTCATGCCCCTTTCACTATGGGTTTAATTGAATCCCTATTCGCAGCTTACACTCTATCTCCGAATGATATACGGACTGTACTGCGGTCGGTGCCCTCCTCACTCCAAATGACTATCTTTGAAAACGAATGGAGGGCTAGAGTTAAGTCACACGTCGAATCCAACTATGCTTACCAAGGAGTCCCAGTAGCAGTAGTCATTGATCGCCTGCTGGGCCAAGGACACTACATCACAATAGAAATGCAGGCCCGGACTCCGATTCCCGAATTGAATGCTGCAAGGGATTTGGCATTTAAAGCAGTACAAATAGTGGCAGACTCTACCAGATCCTCACCATCTTTCGTTACCATTTTACAGGGTCCCAAGGAACCATTTACGTCCTTTGCAGAAAGGTTAAGGGAGGCGATAGTGAGGCAGATCCCTCATCCGCAGTCCCAGGACGAGCTCTTCCTGCACCTAGCAGTCAAAAATGCCATCATCGACTGCCACCGCATTCTCCGTGCACTTAAGGACCCTACACCAATTGACATGATCAAGGAGTGTAAAGATGTAGGTACAGTAACCCACCGCCAGGAAACGGCAAATCAGGCGACGAGTGAAATTGTTAAAGAAGTTCTTGCCAATGCGGTGGGTCGCTGCCTAAAATGCAGTAGTATTGGCCATTGGGCAAAGGAGTGCCCATCCAGGGTCCTTAAGCAGCCGGGGATATGCACAAGGTGCAGGTAGGGTCCTCACTGGGCTCAGAATTGTAGGTCTGCCTTCGATATTAATGGTAAACCTTTGTCACCAAGAGCCTCCCCAAAATTACAATCAA
Source organism: Sclerurus mexicanus (assembly GCA_013396755.1). Classification (NCBI taxonomy): domain Eukaryota; kingdom Metazoa; phylum Chordata; class Aves; order Passeriformes; family Furnariidae; genus Sclerurus; species Sclerurus mexicanus. The sequence goes on along the minus strand of VWZF01005260.1, from coordinate 680,370 downwards.
AAAGGGGGTTGGGAAACGTGAGGGCGAGTGCCGGGGGGGCCCGCAGACAATAAGAACTCCCCGCGCTGCTCTCATGCCGACCCTTCCATCACTAGTGGAAGAACAATAAACATATTAGAAGATTTACAATCGGTTGTTACAGTTAAAGACGTTCTGGTAGTAAATAATAGTGCTAAGTTAAGTAATGCTGAAGTTGCTATTTATAATAACAACTCTGCTTTTCCCTTGTTAGGTTTAATAATAGGTAACGCTGATTTGTGTGATTTAGGACTTTATAACACTGGTGCTAATAAAGTTATTAAATCTGACCGATCTATATATTACACTAACTGCCAGCTCCCCTCCAGTCACCATCCCGAAAGGACAGGAAGTGGCGAAACTCCTGCCGATGATGTCCTTTGAGAATGATTCTGGTAAGTCTCGTGGCAGAGACCTCGGTCATGTAGTGGTAAATAAAGAGGTTATGTGGGCACAACCCGTCACGCGGTGCTGTCCCATGCTAATTGGCACAATTGCCCAAATTGGAAATGACTGCAACCCTATCCGGGTATCGGGGCTCCTTGACACGGGAGCAGACGTTTCTATCATTTCGGAAAAGGACTGGCCCGATACCTGGAAGGTGACAAATTCAATTGAAATTATAAAAGGAGTTGGAGGACTCCAAAATCCTAAAATTAGTGTCAACCGTATCGTTATAATCGGGCCCGAAAATAAAGTTGCAACTGTCCGTCCATACATTCTTCCGTTGCCCATGACACTCTGGGGCAGAGATGTTTTGGGGCAGTGGGGTTTGACCCTGTCTACAAATCTGTGATCAGGGCCACTGACGAGCAGCTCGTCCCCACCCTGACCTGGCTTACTGACGAGCCGGTCTGGGTGGATCAGTGGCCCCTACGCGGGGACAAGCTGCATGCCCTAAACACTCTGGTAGAAGAACAACTCGAACAACAACATATAGTTCCATCCACCAGTCCATGGAACTCCCCGGTCTTTGTGGTCAAAAAGAAGAATGGAAAATGGAGACTGGTGCATGATTTACGTAGAATTAATGCAGTCATCGAACCTATGGGGGCTGTTCAGCCAAGCATGCCAACGCCCACAATGATCCCTCAAGGCTTCGAAATTACGGTGATTGATATTAAGGATTGTTTTTTCCAAATTCCGATCTCCAAAAAAGATTCCTCCCGCTTTGCCTTCTCCGTGCCTTCAGTTAACCAGCAGGAGCCGGCGAAGCGTTATCAGTGGACGGTACTGCCTCAGGGAATGAGGAATTCCCCCACGATTTGCCAGAACGTGATAGCCAGTGTGTTATCGGCCGTGAGGAGGACATTCCCTGAGACAATCATTTATCATTACATGGACGACGTCCTGGTAGCCGCCGAGACAGAAAATGCCCTGAAAATATCTACGGAAATGGTAATTGATAAGTTAGTAAAATTTGGATTTCAACTCTCCCCCGAGAAAATCCAACGTACTTCCCCGTGGAAGTATCTCGGGTGGAGAGTGTCTCAAAAGACTATTTCCCCAGATAACATTGTTATCGATCAGAATATCAAAACGTTACATGATTTACAAATTCTATTAGGCAAAATCAATTGGATCCATCCAACATTGAAAATCACCACAGACGAATTAAAACCCCTTTTCCAACTCTTGAAGGGCGATCCAGAATTAACGTCACCGAGGAAATTGACACCAGAGGCGAAGGAAGCATTACAGGTGGTTGAAAAAAAGATATCATCTTTTTCTGGCAGGAGATGGAAGGACATCCCACCCACTGTTTTTGTCCTGAAAGGGAAAACCCAGCCTTTTGCTGCGCTTGGACAATTAGACACCAGTAAAGGCAAAGTTAATCTCTGGGAATGGGTCTTCCTAAATCATCAATTCTCAAAAACCATCATGACCCTCCCAGAGATGTTAGCCCAAGTCTGCAGCAGGGCAAGAGGCAGGGTTTGGGAGCTTACAGCAGCTGACCCGCAAACTATATATTTACCAGTGACGAATACAGTTTTGTCTAACTTAATGCAGTTTGATATTAACTTCCAGGCAGTGGTGGTGGATTTTACAGGCGAGATATCAATCCACCTCCCCAAAATTCCATTATTGCAGTTCGCCGAGGGACTTCAAATTTACCCTGACTCCTTGTATTCCCCTGTCCCCACTGCGGACGCCCATACGGTGTTTACGGACGGGTCTGGTAGGACGGGTAAGGCAGTAGTGTGTTGGAGAGTCGGTAACCGATGGGAGCATGACATCCATCTAGTCCAAGGCTCCCCTCAGGTTGTCGAACTCTCCGCAATTAAGAGAGCTTTTGAATTGTTTAAACAACCGTTAAACATCGCCTCTGATTCTCGGTATGTTGTTGGAGTGGTACAGAGGACGGAACATTCCTATTTAAAGGAAATAAATCACCCTATTCTCGCCAACCTTTTCCAGTCCCTCCTGCAGGAAATTAATTCCCGCGTTAACAAATTTTTTATTTGCCATGTCAGGTCACACACTCATCTGCCAGGTCCAGTTGTGGAAGGTAACGCAATCGCCGACTTGCTGGTAAGTTCGGTAGTCATCCCAAATCGTGTGGAGCAGGCCCGCCTCTCCCATGATTTTTTCCACCAGGGAGTCAAGGTTCTAAAAAAGAGCTTTGATTTAACACATTCCCAGGCTCGAGCGATAGTCTCAGCCTGTGGAGATTGCCAGCAAGTCACGCCGCTGCCTCAAGAGGGTGTAAACCCTCGGGGGTTGCGACCACAGCAGATTTGGCAGATGGATGTAACTCACATTCCATTGTTTGGGAAGTTGAAATTTGTACATGTTTCGATTGATACCTTTTCCGGACTCATGGTGGCAACTGCACATTCTGGCGAAAAAGCCAGGGATGTTAAAAAACACTTATCTTGAGCCTTTGCTACCATGGGAATTCCGGAAACGGTAAAGACCGACAATGGCCCAGCTTATGTGTCCAAGTCTTTAAAAAACTTTTTAGATATGTGGGGGGTGAAACATGTCACCGGCATTCCCCACTCACCTACAGGACAGGCCATTGCCGAGAGGGCCCACCAAACGTTGAAAAATATGCTATATAAACAAAAAAGGGGGAGTACAGGCCTCTCCCCCCAGGAACAACTGGATAAGGGCCTCTATGTCCTAAATTTTTTAAATAGACTGGATAATCAGAACCTGACACCGGCAGACAGACATTTCGGCGCTAAAAAAAGCCTGGATAATTTGGAAGCTAAAGTAATGTGTAAGAATTTGTAAACTGGAAAGTGGGAAGGCCCTTTCCCCATTATCACATGGGGGAAGGGCTACGCATGTATCTCTGCAGGATCCGGGCCGAGATGGGTTCCCGCGAGGACAATAAAACCATGCAGACCATCAGATATACCATCACCATCTTCCTCCTCTGCACCTCTCTGGCAGCATCCCGACCAAAAGGATTTGTCCCAATAGCAAAGCCTACCCCTCCTAAGATCCTTCCGTGGGCACCAACCCCAGTTTTTTCTATGCCAGGACCGGCTCCAACCATGGTGAACTGTAGACGGATCGCGGGCGCTGAGGACTATGGGGAATCTCCACTGTGGGACATCGACAGAGGTAACATGTGGGTTGAATTGGCTAAGCTGATTGGGAGGGATTCCTTGTGTCTTGCGGTGACGGACCCGAGGAACCCCTTCAAATCATGCTTGATAGGTGTACCATGGAAACATCAGGATTGGGATCATTTTATTAAAGATTATACATCAAGGTGCACCGATGATGATTTCGTTCATAACCCAATCACCCACTGTTACGTCCTAGATATGCACTCACCGTTTAAACCCCTAGTTGAAACCAAGGATCCGCTAAGATTCGCTTACCAAGATGGCATTCCGCAAGAATTTGAAATTCTCGGGTCAATGCCCGTTGAGTTTTGCTTTCATTTCCGAGATGCGGAAAATGTGGTTTCGAGCATCCACACTAATGTGACCCCAAATTCGGATCAGACCCTTTATCACCAAAAGGATTCTTGGTGCAACGGGTCCTTAGAGTCTTTGGTCACCATGGTCTCCTCCCCGAAAACAGTCTTACTTCCTCCGGGAGCATTCCTGATTTGTGGCAATCGTGTTTGGAAAGAGATTCCCAGGGGTGCTGTCGGAGGACCGTGTACGATTGGCAAATTAACCTTATTTAGCCCTAATAAAACACTTTCATCAATAATGATTCGGCCTCCCATCCAAAAGATGCTTAAAAGGGAATTGAATCCGGAACACTTGCCCTTCGCCAGCGACTGCAACACACTCATTCACTTCTGGACAGCGCAGCAAAATCTGTGGATAGCGTCTTTCCTTCGACAATTGGGAGCGGCAAAGGCGCTGGATAGTTTGAACAGACTGGGCTGCTGGCTGTCCAAGGAAGGGAATACCATCACCCTTGCGCTGGAAGGATTAATGTCTGATACCAAGACTCTTCGCAAAGCTACACTGCAAAATCGCGCGGCCATTGACTATTTACTTTTAGTAAATGGTCACGGCTGTGAGGAATTTGAGGGAATGTGTTGTTTAAACTTTTCCCTTAAGTCACAGTCAATTCATTCGAAGATTAATGAATTACGTGGTTTGGTTCAAGACCTACAGGTGAGGGTATCGAACCCTGAGAAAGGTATCTTTGATTGGTTCCCACGTCTCAACTTTTCCCTGGGCTTGAAACGTTTTTTGGTTATGTTAATTATGGGGATCATTATGTTGGTATCCATTTGTGTTGTTATTCCATGTATGTTTAGTTGCTTTAAAAGATTTTATTTAAAAAATGTTTCGGTAGCCACAGTGGATAATGTAATAAATAAAAACGGGGGAGATGTGGCAGGAGCAACATCGGACACTTATCACCTGTGGAAAATCAACAACCTGAACCAAGAAACGAACATACCGAAGAGGACACTACCCCAATCTTGGAAAAAGGATCCCGAAGAAGACGTCTCGGTTTAGTTATTATACTTAGGAATGCCGGTGTTCACAATTGTAATAAGTATTGCTGTAGTTGTAATAAGTATGAATGTTTCTATTGGTTACTGTTTTCCCGGGCTTAGATAGGATTGGTTGATGTTCATAGTGAAAGATGATTGGACCTTGGTTGGTGCATTGCACCTAGTTCCTTATATGGCTATGTTCTACATTGTTCCACCCATATATGTACGTTACACCCTTTATTCTGTATATGGCGTGTGCTCCTCCCTTGACCCCTCCCCTTCTTTCATTTCTTGTCGCATCCCCTCCTACCTTCCAGAAGCTTCTCACCCTACCCTATATAAACCCTGAGCTAGCCCTCAATAAATGCCATTTCGCCTACACCCTAATGCGGAGTGTGCCCTCCTTTTTTTCCCCTCGAGAGGACGCAGCAGAGCCACAATGGAACAATTCATAATGAACTGCAGTTCATGGGAAGGACTTATGCTGGAGAAGTTCATGGAGAACTGTCTCCTGTGGAAAGGACCCCATGCTAGAGCAGGGGAAGGAGTCTTCTCTCTGAGCAACAATCTGTGATGAACGGACTAAAACTCCTACTCCTTGACTCCCTGCACCACTGAGTGGGACGAGTTAGAGCCCTGAGAGGGAGGCATGGGGGAAGGTGTTTTTAAGATTTACTTTGCTTCTCATTATCCTGCTCTGATTTTGATTGGTAATAAATTTCACTAATTTCCCCAGGCTGAGTCAGTTTTATCCATGACAGTAATCAATGAGTGATCTCTTATGGAAGCCAACAATTATACTGCATGGAAGAAATCAAATATTGAGAAGTGCTGTGACCTAGGAAAGGGAGAAAGGATAGAAATGCTACATCTACCACAGTGGACAACATAAGATCAAAAGAAAGAAGCCCTGCTTTTATTGTTAATAATTTAATAGAATAGGTATATAATTTAGGTATATAATTGTATTGGAATAGTATAAATTTTCCAAATGTTCCATTGTATACTTAACCCCTATTGGACAACTGCACCCCAGTTTCTTATTGGTTGTTGTTTGGTGCATTGCACCATTCTCCCTATATGGTTATCTCCTCCCTTCTCTTTCCTAGTTTAGTCTTGTTCCATCCCCTCTTCTCCTTGTATGTTCAAGCCCGACCTTTGTCCCTCTTTAGTTCCAGAACCTTCCCTCCACTCCTTATTTAAGTCTTGAACATATCTTAATAAATGCCATTCTTTGTTCTACCTTCTATGAGTGTGTTGGTCCTTCTCTCCTGTCCAGGATTGCGACAATCTCTCATTATTTCATCTCATGAATCTTGTATTTTCTCTCCCCTGTCCACTTGTGGAGGACAGTGATAGAATTATTTTGGTGGGTCCCTGGCATCCAGCCATTGTCAACCTACCACGGTATACTTATATATATGCTACTCTGCCCTTCCAGATCTTTTGGATTTCAGACCACTGTATAACTGAATTTAGTAGATGTCCTACCTTCATATAATTTGCCACATTAGTTCCTTAAACATTAGAGGTTATGAATCATAAATTATTATGAATTGTACAATAAAGAGTAAATATGATGTATCAAAAGCTTTTTTTGAAAGTAAAATGTTTATTTTTTTTTTATTTTCCTCTGCAGTGATGCCCACTAACAGCAGTATAAAGGACAATGATTTCAAAGTTAGGTGTTTTTTTTTTTTTTTTTAAGGTGGCTTTTTCTTTCATCATATTAGAATCCTAATCCCCTATTAATTTACAGTAATGAGTCATTCCAGTGACACTATCTGAAAATGCATATCTTGAAGGTAAAATAGTGTTGACTCAACTGTCTCCCTCTCACCTTGACTTCATTATGCATACGTTACTGTACAAACAGCTGTATCATACACACGGTGTAAGCAGAACCTATTTAAAAGTACATACTTGTGCACAGGCTACCTATGTATATGGCTATTTGTATTATAATATCTTGCGCATGTTTGGATATTTGCATTAAAATGGCATCTTGTGGCTCCAGGGAGGAGTTGAGGTTCATTGCACTGACTACAGCTCATAAACGTGTAGATACTGCCCCAAAACATCTCTATATATCTTTATGCACAGTTGCAGATGGGCATGCAGCTCTGTTATTCCTGCTCCAAGACAAGCTGATGCAAGCTGTTTGTAACGCAAAGAAGTGCAATAAAGGCGGCATGCCGTGCTGAGTCAGAGCTCCAGATCATGAGCCATAGCAATATGGTTGAACAGCTTCTAGCCACCTCTGAGCACAAACAGACCAGATGCACAGATGTTTCCAGCTGTCTACCTAGATATGACTTCAAAAACGAGTCCACCTTTATAATTTTGTAGCTGTAGTGTTCTAAACTAAGATCCTCCAATAATTAGAGGTTTTGGCAGTTTAGTTTACTCTTAAAATCTGCTAAAATCATCTTGGATTATAAACTAGTAATTGAGGAGATTCTGTCTGTTATAAATGTGCACAATAGTAGTAGTTATATAGCATATGGTATTATAGAAGTTTGTAATGGCTGTGTGGTTAGGCTAAAGGAAAGGAGATAAATGGCTCAATCAAGTAAGAGCTTTCAACAATAACAAAAAAAAAGCTACTAAAAAAAAAGAGAATAAACTCTTTCTCAGATCCTCTGGGAAAAGTCATGGTGGTCTTAAACTGCAACAAAAAAAGATTCAAACCTGACATTAATAACAGCTTTTTAATAGTAAAGAGAGACATACGCTGTAACAGATTGACTAAGGGACTGGGAATCTTTCTTTCAGAGGTTATTATAGAGATGTTAGACAAATATCTCACAAGTACTTTTGAGATACATCTCATCCTTTACTGAGCAGAAGAAAGTTACTGACTTGTTGAGCTAAACTCTTTCATCTCAAATCTTCTAGGCTTTAGTGAGTCACAGATCTAAAAGAAAGCAGATAGAATAGTCGCTGATAAAGACTTACAGCCTGTGTCAATCTTACCTTATGAATCATACTCTTCTAGGAGACTTCTAAAGATCTATTTGTGATGGTAGAGTTACTGTCAATGAACTGAGATGCTCAATCCGTTTTACACAGATTCTCATCATCCTGAAAACCATCTGTACACCTAAAAAGCCTGAAACATTTTCTTTAGCATTGTCAGTCTTGCTCAGCTTGTTTTTGCCTTCCTGCTGCTGCCAAAGGTGAAATGAAAGAGAACCAGAATTTGTGTAAGACTGAGGACTGGGTTTTATCAGAGGGGGAATTTGTTGTATTTATATATGCAATACGAATTCACTGTAATTTTGAAATTAATTCAACCACTGAATAAATAAAGCTGGGAGTTTTAGAAGATAGACCTGGTTGAGAAATTTGGGGTAAAGCAATATTTCATCAAAAAATTCTTTGACAGGACTGAAGTGTTTCACAGAACCAGGTAGTATTTAGCTTCCTTGACTGTTTTCTGCCTGCTTGCCCATTTAAAATTACATCAGAAACTCTAATTTTTAATGTTACATGTTCACTAATCCATTAGTCAATATTGCCTTGAAATAAGGTTGCCAGTACATCAGACTTAGCAGCCTTACTGTAAAAAACCTTGACATGTGAATGACCTAGAATTCAGTGCTCTCTGACTCCTTTTCATGGATTCAGCAGTTAATTTGGAAATAAAGTACATGCTTGAACAGACTTCAAAGTGCATTATAACTGTGGTGTTAGAAATCGAAATGCCTAGTGGCTTCCAGAACATGTAGGACCTGATAGATGTCAGATAAGCCAAGGTTTGTGGCTTCTTCGACTGTAGCTTGTAGAAAAGGAGCTCTACTTCTGTTGTTATACTTTACATTTAAATTATTACCAGAGAAGGTAAGAAAAGCTTGCATTTTTGTGTATAGTGATTATCTTAATATGCACAGAATTTTTCACAGAATTTATTGCCTGTTGAATGTTCTCTTTTGCTGCCATATGCATAGAACTACCTCTCTGCTCTGTACCTGTGTCATTATGTTCTAGTTGTGCCAGAAGGCAGAAACACTCTGAATGTCTCGCTGTCGTTCTTAGCTTCACTTATATCTCCAAGCTCCATATGTAAATAACTTCTTCCTAGCTTCTTATTTAATCCTTCTCAGTGTTTTTATGCCATCTACAGGTCTCTTCCAACCACTGAATTCTTGGAATAATTTTTTCATATCAGGTTCGATAGCAGACAGCTTTATTTTCAAATCAATTTTCATTATTTTGTAAATGTATAGACTACTTAAACAAACTTTCCCATAAATTGCTTATTATTTGTAAAATCCAGATCAGAGACATTGGTTGAAATAGAATGAAAGCTTCACAACCCCTGACTTTTTCAGTATTATTATTCTTTTCAATGCAGTATAATTTTGTGGTGGTTTATGATTAAAAAAAATAAATAAATGCAAACAAACAAAACAAAAACCATCCTTTTTTTAAAAATCTTTAAATCAATTTTTTTTTCTAAAAAGTATTATTTCTTGAGAAAGCTAGTTGTGAAAATTCAGGTTTGAGGAAAAAAAATTAAAATGTTGCCCAATAAATATGAAAAATATATCTACAATATGTACATACTAAAGGCTGCTTTTATTTAAGAATTAATAGAAAAAGAAGAATAATTCACTTTTTCAAACAAAAGTTTGATTAATAATTTCATGTTCAAAGAAGTACAATAAGGAAGTTTCCTTTGATATATTTTGCTTACCAAAATGCCTCAGAGTCCAATTCCAACCATGAATAGACAAGTTATGGTAACAAGATGTAAGGTGGAAATATAGGAAGCAGAGAGAATTGTGACAACAGGATTACATGCATTTCTTGAAAACAATAAGGCCTTTCAATCACTTCTGTGCCGTGTACAGTTAAAGAATCCACTGGTGCCTTGAGCTGATGAGAATCCTACATGTGCTGTCAAGGACAAAACCTAACTCTAAAACCCTCTTCAATGAAATTCATTGTGCTTCGTTTAGATAAGACAAACCACTTAACACTGACAAAAAATGTCACAGAGTACTTCCAGACAATAGTACAAATAAATGAATGCATGAAAAATCAAAATGCAAGAGAAATATAAGTACTAGTAGCTGAGTTAGATGGAGATTAATCTGTGTTATAAATATTCAAGTAAAACATATTAGGATATAAAATACACTTGAATAGCATTTTTACTGGGAGACAGTCTTTAGTGCAAGCCAAACTTAACCTGTCATTTTTTTTTTTTTTTTCCTTGGATTCCTCTTCATGCAGGCAAATTCGGTCATGGAAATTTGTCTCTGGATACTTCACTCATGATTCAGCTAGAGGTACAGGGACAAAAACCTGTTTACATGAACTGATGATTTGCATTATATGTACAGCACAGAACCACAACCGTGGATGCAAAGTATATTTCCATTAGAAAAATGAACTAAATAAATAAATGAACTAAATAAATAAAACTCTATTGTAGACATAACCAATAGTTTTATCCAAACATTCAAAATACTTCTTTAAATCACTTCCACCAAGAAAAGAAAGAAGTAACCTGTTGAACACGTTTGTTTTTTTTTTTTGTCCGTTCTGATACCTGAGGGAGGAGTGTTGAAGTGGCCTTGTTTCCAAGCAGACTTATGTTTTCCAGCCAAGAGAAATGAAAAGTTCAAAACTACAATTGTAGTTATGCAAACTATGACTCATTGTCATGAATGAAGTGATGCACTTCTCTTGTAAGAGGAAAACAATGATATACTTTATTAAAGAAATTCTTTAATTAGCAAAGTTCAGTGGTAAATGTGACAATGGTTTAATGAGATTTGATGGCACAGTACAAGTGATTATTTACTGCACAGAGGATGGGATCAGACAATACTATCAGAGAGACCCTCCCATTGAGTCATGAGGTTCAGAGAGGACCCCATTTTATTCTAAACTCCTCCTCAGAGGGGACTTGAAGTGCAGCTTTGTGCCCAAATTGGTCAATGTTTTATGTCTAAAGGATTATACATACACAATCAAATCTTCATATCACTTAGCTAAGAGGTCAAAGTTTAGCATGCTGTTAATAACTTACTGCAAACCTGTTGTGGCAAGCAACCTCTCAGCCTCAAGAAGTAACCTGAGAGATGTCCCTACTCAAGGGGAAATGCCAGCATGCAGCCTGCTGCCACACAAGAGAGTTCAGTGAGCTCTGTGCTGTCCACAACTTATGAGTGAGCTACTTGACTTACAGTCATATCTGCATGCCAGCAAAGTGTCTGAGTCACTGTTCCAAACAACCTCCGCCCCGATGTTGTCATCCCTCTCCTAAAGTCCACAGTAAACTGGATGCAGCCATCACAACCCCCACTGGTGTTTATGGATTAAGAACGGGAAGGGTGGAAAGCACAGTGTTGCACAGATTGAATGAAAGGATTCTCTGGGGTATTTTTGCATTGTAAACAGGCAAGCATGGTGCATATTTACAAGATTGCCAAGGAAGAATGAAGAACCAAATAGGTTAATTGATTTAACCAGGCAGCAGTGTGGCCTAATATATTAACTTTAGGCTTGGGCTTCAGAAGACACCTTCTGTCTCATAGAGGTTTTGTGAGACTTACTAAGGACTTGCAATTTGCTTTTCACACATGTAGCCAGCTTCAGATGTATATATATGTATACGTATATAGCCAAAAGACACACGGAAGGAACTTAAGTAGTGGAGTTAGTTAATTTGACACAATATAATTGTTTTACACAATTACTTAATTATGTATTGGCCTATTCGTTACCAGGGTCAATCAGGTATCACAATGTCCTTCTTACAGTGTGTATCCTCATCATTAGTATATACACTTTTATGCATGTAGGAAATAAAAAACCAATCCTGGACTTCTTGATGTTTCAGTGATGTAAAGACTATGTTTTACCATTTAAAACATCATATTGCTCACAGAAATGAAAATAATTCACCGAAATAAACATAAAAAATGCTATAAACTTAAAAAAATATCTTTATGGAAGCTATTTGTTCATGTATTGTTGTCAGTCCAAAGTTTCGCCAGTTGAATCTTAGTCAACAACAGCAAACTTCTCCATTTTACTGATGCACAAAGACATCAGAAGTAGGAAAGAGGTTGACAATAACTGCAGATTTGAAAATTAGATGAAAAATCAGAAGAGAGCCATGAGCAGAGTCTCTGTGGTTTCCCATTAACAGGTTTTCTTGGGTGCACAGGCAGCATCTACTAGAAACATTACAAGAAGCACTGTCAGAGCATCCCTAATTTTAAACTACCCCATCACTTTAATAATCACCAGGTCACCAAAACAATAAGCAACCATACGCAAAATAACTGCCTAGGCAATAAAAACAAGTGTTTGTTCTCTCACTGAATACATTTTGGAAGAGTTTTTTAAGCTGCTCAAGCCCATGCACTTGATATGAAGGAATCAAATTGCTGCATTACCTTTACTTCTTCTTTTTCCCCCCTGCAAAATGTTACGGACAATTTGGTACTCTGTAGGTGCTTTCTTCCTGACTAATCTTAGGATCTTCTGTTATTACAATCTAGTGTAGTCAAGTCGAAAAACTTCAGTATTCACTGGTAGAAGTGCTGCATATTAAGGGTAGAGGAAGCAACTGCTGGATTATGAAGACAGTTCAATGACGCAATGCTAAAAATTTTATTAATCTAACTGTAGACCTGAGTTTGAATATATGCAGAAATCTACTTCAGTTGAATCAAGTATTGCTGCCACCTACATTTTTTCTAGTAGATTGCTCTATCACCTGTGTGCATGTTGCCTTTGTGAAGTCTTTAACTTTAGAAGTTAAAGACTTGTAACACTTCTGTTCTCTTTGCCTAAAAGGAAATTTGCCTATTGGAATTCGAGTTGTCTAAACTCTGAAGACCATATGTAATTTTAGGAACATAAGCAGCACCATAAACTATTGTTGAAGCATCTTATGCTTGTGAAATATTTTGTGTCTGATGTGTATCTTCGAAAGGGAGCATACTATTAGCATAATCCTGCAAGAAGAAACATTTCTGTGACTTTTTGAATATCTGTTTAGCTAACATGGGATAGGAGCAAAAATGTCTTCATGAGAAAAACCTCCTCTGACTTGGGAATTCGAATAAGAAAATTTTAAGTGAAGAACTGGCATCTTACTATGTAGAGTAGAATTAACAGCTATTTGCCACTTTTAAGGTTGACTACTTGTGACCTGTGACTCAATTAGCTGTGGTTAAATAGTACATGGGAATCACACTGAATCATATATATAGCCCACTGAGTACAATGTGAAACTCTATATGAAAATGAAGGTTTTCTAGCACCCTTCAGGTAGCTAAAATGAGATACAGAAAAAAACCATGTTTATCATACACAAACATAAAACACACACATATCATGACTGCAGTCATAGCCTTCACCGATAGACACACTACCCTGTTTCACTGCTATCAGTTACAGTACAGCACATTGATCAAATTTAGTAATTCATTCAGGGGGACAGTGTGGATGAAAAAAGAAGAAATCTGTAATCATACTTATAGAATTTAATTAATAGAAGATCAAATATAACTTGTGTGGAGTCTTTTTTTTGTGTGTATTTTTAAACAGGATTCACTATCACAAATGTATTGAAAGAATTCCCATCTTTCTCAGAATATTTAATAAAAAAATCTTGTGAAAGCCTTGTCAGATCTATGCACCCATGCAAAGCAAGAGGTAGAACCACAGTCTTTCCATGACAACTTTGTACAGAGTTGTTTGTTACTGGATTGATGGAGTTCGGTTTTGTTGTTTGGGTTCCCCCCCACCCCCCAGGGTGGTTAAATATGTCCTAAAAATATAGGCATATTTATAAATTGTTTATATTGCTTATGAATTTTAATTAACATTGCTGTGAATCAGATTGTGTTTCTTAATATTGCAGAAAGAAAACTTATCTACAGCATGCATTTTTAGTACATGGTTAAGAATATTGGGAGCAACAGTTCTTTTTTTAGGTGTAATAATTCACATTAAAAAAATGTCTTTTTCTAATTTTCAGATAATTGGAAATTTAACAGTCTGCAATATCCAGAGCTACTGCTGCCCTGTAGTACGTTTCCTTGACATATTGTTGTTTTACTGAATGGTAATACACATGCCTGAGTAATAATGTCATGTGCTATATTGATTCAAAGTACTGTAACTGCCAAGATGATTGAAATGCTGTCTCCAATGGTCCTTGACAGCTCACGCATCAGGATTGTGATTTACATTTATTCCCATGGGATTTGGTGATTGTCTGTATCAGTATGCCCTTTGAGACTGCTGCACATTAAATCTCTAAGTAGAAGAAATCTGTGTGGGTGATGAACCATTTTATTCATAGCCTGGTGGGATTCCATAGCAATAGTTTGTCCTTCGTTGTCAGTTCATTGGTTCCTAAGTACAACTTTCTGTGGCTTTCTTCCAGGTCACTACATATTTTGTGAGAAAATTAAAAAGTAAAAAGCAATGTAAGGAGGAAACAAGCCTTGCTACAATTAAATTCATCATTATTACCCTACCACTTTTAGTCTGGACTTATTGATTCATACATGATACTAAAACTGGTATAGACTGATTTTATGTGTTTTTGCTTTTATTTCCCAAGTTCAGTTTTGGCAAGTATGATTTTGGCTTTAAACTGCCTGCTGTGCAATACTGAGAGTAATAAGAAAGCATCAGGCTACACAGTTTTGTTTTTTTTTTTCTTTTAATTCATTCTTCAAAATTCAGGATAGAGAAGGACTAGAGTTTACAGTGCTTTTTAGGGTCAAGTGCTTTTTCACTTTGTGGCAGACTGTGTATTAATAAATTTGGGAATCAAGTGTCTTCCCAAAAGAAGAATGGAGAGAAGTGCATAAAAATTCCAGCTTGACTTATTCTTCATATCAAGTATATCAATCATAATATGATTTGTCTCACTGTTAATCAGATGTTATCTATGAAAACTTAATATTGAAATGGATTTTTCAATCTTTAGTCTGGCTGCTATGGGATAAAATTATCCTTAATCTTGTTGGAAAGATAAATACTACTGAAAATGACAGGGGATACTGACCTAGACAATGCTTAGCAAACAAATGATATTAATAATAACCTTGGACCAATCTGGATTAAGTTGATTTCTGTTTAAATTAAATTAAATGGATGTACTAAAAATAAGTCTAATTATCACACTGAATTTTAAAAGACAGAGTTACAAATCAGGATATGGAGATAGGAATATGCATTAAGCTGCTTCTCAAAAATATGAGTGTGGTGGGGGCCTTTATGTATATAGAATTAGATCTATCAAAATAAATATCCTAAAAAATGCAATATTATGCACGGGTAAAGAGATTTGCAATCCTCATATGTTGCAGGTTTGAGTTCAAAAGGGGAAGTTCTCCCAGTTTCTGAGCACCTAATTCACACTGTATACAGCTTGTTGCTTATCTAGGATGTGGGCTTGTGGGGTTGGAGGAAAACATTCTTTTCCAGACAGGAAAAACTAGAAGGAACAGGCAACTTTGTAAAATACTTTCTAACCCCACATATCAAGGGTTTTTTTCATAATTATATGTATTGCCTCACCTGTTAAGACAACTTCTGATGGCATTATTATGTGCAGCTTCTAAACCCATTGACATATTATGGATTTTCATTCTCAAGTGATTCTGCAGCTAAGACTACAAGGAGACTCAGGGGAGGAATCAATTTCCATCTGTAGCAATGAGTTGGCTCTAAAATATACCCACGAGTAACTTGAGGAACTCTATAGTCAAATAATATTTGTAAAATATTTTATCCTCTGACTCAATTTCACAATACTTAAAAAGTAGGTATTCTTGGCTTTCAGTCTTCCCTCTTTGTTTACTCTTGGAGGGTTTTTTTAAATACATATATAAGGGCAAAGTACCGAGAATTATAGTTTCCTTCACATTTTGTATGCATAACTGTATTTTGTGTAGTCATACTGTGTATTTTAATTCAAAGCAATAGTACACCTCAGTCTCTTTTGTCTGTCATGGTGTTTAGCCCAAGGTAGTGTTGCTCCTTTCCTTTAAGCCTTATATTGGAGTTTGGGCACTCGTGAGTGCAGGCGTGATTGCTTCCAGAGTGCTCCTTCATACTCTGGATGGCAGTGTGCTCAGAGAGGGCTGCCTCTTTTATGTGTTTTATTCTTTCTGCTTGAATTAACTTCCTCTTCAAGTAAACACCCCAAACAGCATGACATGTTCTCTTCTGTTGTCTCTAACATGGTATTTAAAGCTCCTTTTATTTTCTGACTCCTAAGCAGTTACAGTAGCTGCAGGTGTAATTTTCCCTCAGGCCAGGTTCTAGTATGAGACTATAAATTTCTTGCATTCCCTATAACTATCTGTTTCTCTGTAGTGTTAAGCACTACAAAGACTTTACGAAGGAAGAGACAGTTTGGGAGCCTAAATTTTTCATCAAAATACATTTTTTTCTCCCCCTGTGGTGCATTGATCCCGTTCAACAGCTAGGTACCCACATAGCTCCCTGCTCACTCTCCTCACTGAAGAACAAGTGAGAGAACCAAAAAAGCTGAAAACACACAGTTCAATGACTTTAGTAGGTGAAAGAAAGCTGCATGCAAAGCAAAATAAGGAATTTATTCACAGCTTCCCATCAGCAGGCAGATGGGAGGCAGGGCCTCAACAGATGTAGCAGTTGCTTGGGAAGACAAGCACCATAACCATGAACACACTCTCTTCCTCCTCATTTCTCCAAAACTTTATTGCTGATCATGATATCATACCATATGGAATATTGTCACAGACCAGGGGGAAAGTGAAGGGATAGGAAGAACAGGATGGGACACTCTTATAAGGGGTGAACCAAGAATGGCAATTTTTTAGGGGAGCAACAGACTTTTATAGGGTAGGGATAGAGGGTTCCAGAACTAGGGAGGTGTAATGGGTGGAGTCAGACTAATATGGGAATATGAGGCGGTCCCATATCCCAACAAGGGAGAACTGGGAAGGGCATAACCATGTAAGGAAATGGTGCAATGCACCAAACCCTAACCAATAGGAGAACGGGGTACAAACAGCCAATCACAACAGTTGAACAATACAAAAATATTAATCCTATTCTAATACACTTTATTACTATTCTGTTTAATTATGATAACAGCAACAGGGTCTCCTCAGACACTCATCACTTCCATGAGTTGTGTGTCATTATCCTTCTTTCCTCTTCCCTTCCTTGGTCTGCGGCAGTCTTTAGTCTTCATGCTTTTCCAATCGGTAAAGTTTTGATTCCCCACAGAATATCCTTTAGGAATGTTGGAGTCAGCTGTCCTGATTTTTGCCTGATCCCCAGCCTACTCACTGGTAGACAGAGTGGGAAAAAGAAACGCCTTGACTCTGTGCAAACACACCAGCAACAGCCAAAACACAGATGTGTTGCCAACACCATTTTAGCCCCAAGTCCAAAGCACAACTCCATGTTGGCTGCTATGAAGGACGTTAACTGAATCCCAGCCAGACCTGGAATATTCTCCTTCAGTTCTTAAAGGTTTTGGACTATCATAGGAAACTAAGTCAGAGACTTTGAGGAACCACCTTGTCTCTGACAGTGGGGTCAACAGTATTAATGTAATTCACAAAGAATGTTCATCTAAATATTTCTCAAAGGTAAACGACGATGGAAATTTAATTATTTTTCAGAAAACAAACTATTTTGGCCCATTTTGGGGTAAAAATAACTGAGAGTTTAAAAATTTTGATTCTCGTAATTTAACAATATACAAAAGTTTTGCGTGGTTATATTTATTTTTAAATAAAGTTACATAGACTTTATGTTTCTTTTTTAAACAGACTGTTATCCTAAAACCACTTTGTTCTTTCAAATTAATTTCAGCTGTGATAAAATGTGTCAGAGACATATCTAGATCAACCAATTTTGGTACAAGAGAAAGTGAAAAATTAAATCCACGCTAAGAATATGATGCACTGCATGGTAGATGATGCGCTGGACAATTCTTTTCTTGACTGCCCCATCTTGAGACAAATAGGATTATATGGCAGTTTGTGAGGAACTGCAGCCCCTGGGATGGACTCACTCTGGAGATGTTCATGGAGAAGTGTCTCCCGTGGGAGAGACCCAATGGGGAGCAGGGGAAAAACTCCTCTCCCTGGGCAGTGGCAGAAACAACCTGTGATGAACTGACTGTAACTCCCACTCCCTGATTCCCTGCAATGCTCAGTGGGAGGAGTTAGAGCATGTGAAGGAGGGAGTGATGGGAAGAAGGTATTTTTAAGGTTTGCTTTGCTTCTCATTATCCTGCTCTGATTTTGATTGGTAATACATTAATTTCCCCAAGTCAAGACTGTTTTGCCCGTGACAGTAATTGGTAATGTCTCCTTGTCCTTACTTCAACTCATAAACCTTTCATTATATTTCCTCTCCCCTGCCTGGTTGTGGAGGGGAGTGATAGAGTGGCTTTGGTGGGAACCTGGCATCCAGCCAGGGTCAGCCTGCCACAGAGGATCTCATTCACTTCACTGTATATAGTAGGAAATCCTCTAATGAACTCTTAGCCTTGTTTGACTGGCTTTCAAATTGAAGTCAAGGTCAGGCACATTATAGTAGTACACTATTACTCAAAAGATAGTACACTATTACTCAAAAGATAGTAGCTTCTCCAACACAGCAACCTAAATGCCAAGTTAATGAAACAATATTTTTTAATGGAACCGATTATTACCACATTTTGTGGTGCTAAAATTCAGAAAGTTTAGTCTTTTACATGATGTAAAAGGTGTCTTTTTTTTTTTTTCCACACAAGCCTTCTCAACAACATAAACGTATTATTTTCCAAACAGGTACTATCGCTCACGATATTAGAAAGATAACTGCAAACACAAGCCTAACTTGCAGAAGTGTTCTCATATGTAAAGAGACACCTATATTATAATTTTAACTATTATTGTAAGTCTCATTTGGAAACCAATTTCTTGATTGTCCCTACTAACTGTGCTTTGTCTCATGTCATGGAGAAGCCCTGGAGCAGCTGAACTGAAATTCTTTCAGACGAACCTGAAGCAGAAGATGTACTCAAGAAACACAGGTCATGCACCCAGCTGATAGCAAACACTGGGACCACAGGACCTAACTGGGTCTGCAAATCAAAACTGCCTGCAATGTAGATGGTACAAATATTGTGGCCGGAACAGCAGCTGTCTGGCTCTGCTTTTGCTGTTTCACGCTGCTTGCTAATTTCAGAATAGAAAACAATTAATTAAATGCAAGAAAACATTATCTACAGCACAGTGTAATGTAAAAATTACCTAAAATAGCATAGAAAACCAGGTGCACTTTCCCAGAATAGTACCAACAGGCATATCAAATTGTATCTAGGAAAATTAATAGTTGCCTCAATGGGACGTTGCATCCTAGCTAATTGGTATTACTTCTCAATGCCATGCAGATTCAAAGTGCTTCATACTCAAAAAGTAGTTTGGTTTCAGCTAAGGTATTTCTGTACAGTGCTGCACTGTGCAATAAAAATCAGCTCCTGTGTTTGCAAATGGTTTTACTGAAATCACAAAAGAGAACTTCTGGTCTGTTCTCTGTCAACACATGACTTCACCAGGAATTCTGGCTTTTTAAGAAATTACAATAGCTGTAGCGTTAATTTTTTTATGTGTCTATTTGTGCTCCTTATTAACTATTAGCAGAACTCTGCCATCTTGTCCTTTCACAAATTCTAAATGGGCAGCAGCAGGAGCTGTATTTAAAGTCAGGCAGCTTGTTAAGTCATTATCTCAGAACACCTAATAAGCTAGGAAAATTAACCCAAGCTTTCCAGGGCTTAATAAACTATTTCTTTTCATTCATAAATGTGTATTTTATGACTTAAGCTATTTTATTTAAGTAATAAAAATGTAAGAAAACAAGGAAGCAGAGTAACAATAGCTAATTTTTTAAGTGTAACTATATTTTTATGAGCTTTTTCTTTGGTGAGGCAGCCTCTAGGCCATACAGAATTATTTTTTCCTGCAGTCCTGCAGTAATTTGGTTCATGGCTTAGAACTGTAAATAGTGAAGACCTTATTGCTTCAGTATGTCTGGTTTAGACTGCACTCTGGTTGGTTTGACCTGGTTCTGTCAGTTGCTTCTGGCTCTCCTACATTCCTCTCATCTGCTATCTGTCCTGCCTTGGCAAACTTAAAGCAGCCTTTACGTCTCATCAGCCATCCTGCAAAGTACCACTTATAAACTGCTTCCAAGTAGCCTTGAACTGGTCTATCTGCACTTTGCCACCCCTATCTGCCCTCTCCAACAGCTTTGCTAGCAATTTTTATTTTCCAACAGTTGGAAAACTGCATGTGGCACTGAGAACAAAACACCACCTTCTAAAGCACAGGAAGCCCTTCGGCAGCTTCCCTTGTTCTCCCTTTATGTTATGAGACATCTTTTGTTAGTGGTTTGTTTTACTCCAGTCTGACTCAAACTCCCATCACTCCAGAGCTGAAACACATTTCTTTAACTCAGCATGACAATCTCTCTCTAAGTAGATTTAGATGTTCTTGGCCTACACTCCTGTACACTATTACAAATGAAGTGTTTTCCAAATTTTTAAGTGAAATGTCACTCAAACATTGTAAAACAGCATGTGCAAAGCAAAACTGGTTCCAGACTAGCAATTGCTAGTTTTAATTTATCTTCTATTTTCATCCTTTAGACACCATCCAAGCACACCTGGTTTTAGGCTCCTATCACTTCTGGAATTATTGGAGAAAACTAGAACTTAGACATCTGCTTTGCACATGTTCACAGCATAAACCAAATTATTTCCCCATGAGCCAGATTCATATGCTCAATTTAAATTTTAAACTTTTGGGGTTTCCCCTTCACCCCTCAACTAAATTCCCCTAAACTCTACCAATATTATTAAGTATGCAGTTCATTTTCCGAAGGAAATATTATGTGAAGGGTGTAGTGATATAAAGAGAAGGACCTTCTTCCTCACCTCCTGAATACCACAGAAACAGTCTCCTTGAAAATAACGAAAACATGATTAAGCTCTAAGGCCAACAGAAAGAGACATTTAATTCTAGAAAATGAGACAAAGATACATAGCAAATACAACACCTATATTTCTTATTTTGTCTACATGGCAAAACTTTATAATGGCAGGAACATACTAATGTAAAATTCAACACTTGAAATGCTACTGTTGGAAAAAGGAATCAAGCACACAGGGAAAAAAGGATGCCTGATCTTAAGCTGAGACGGCAGGGTGTCAGGCGCACCTCATGGAAGTTAGCTAAGAACAGATACTAAGTGAAGCAGAGAGGGGCATGGGGGGAGTGGGGGATGGAAGCTGCACAAATTTCAGCAGTTATATAGTACTTCTATTGTTAATCACAAATTTAATGAAATTATGACCATAGCCTTACCAATGCCCTGCCTATTTAAAAAGTGTACTCTTGCAATTATTTATAAAGTATTGCATGACTTGGAGACTTCTTACAGTCTCACTGCATCTGATATCAAGGAAGTCAGAATGCTCTCTTGGATTCTTTTATGGAATTGAGTATGATTAAGAGAATAAAACCAGTATTATTAGTTTTGATAAAATGTGAAAGGTTTTTTATCTTAACTTCTTCTATAGGTGATGTATTTTTTGAGGATTTTATTTTAATTGTAACATGTCTGTGTTAATAACATAGAAACTAATTTTTAAAATGTGTTAAGTGATACAATGACACCATCCTCCATTTACATCTTCTACACTTAAATAGAACATATTATTCATAAAAGCTTAGGTGAATATGTAGGTTAATTTAAATCTTCCAAAGTTACTTTGTTTTGAAGTCATCATGACATACTATAATACTTTTATTACAGTAGTCATAACTATAATCACTGTTATAGCCTGGCCATTCTTTCAGACATCCATTCAATGTTAATGGACCTTTCTAGATCAATAGAAACATTCTCCTGGTCTTCAAAAGAGCTATTTGTCAGATTTTTCCATACTGCTTACATCCCACTCATCCTCCTGCAAAAATCTAGTTCCTATGATTTCTCCAGGTCACCAGAAGTAATTCTTGTGGCAGGTAGGAAAGAGAGCAGCATTTGGTCAAGAATTTATAAAGATCCTGGTGGAGCTGGATGGGCAGCAGGACACGAGTTTTCCCTGTAAGAGATGATTCAGAAAATGTGGATTTTAAAATGTTCCTGTCTATTCTGAGGCTGTCATTTGCCAAAATTGCATCAGAAGAATTCTTTACTATATGCAGTTTGTATAATGTGCCTCAATTTTCAAATATCTCGGCTAATCTACATCCATTTTGATTAAAACTTTTGTGTTCATGGCAGCAAAGGACAATTAGAATTGCCATTTCAGGTCAAGAACTGATCTGCTAATCCCATGTGCTGTTTCTGTTATCAGTCAATACCAGCTGCTTCAGGGAACAAAAACACCTAATAAACAATTATGGAATAACCTGTCCAGAGGTGAATCACCTTCTTAATACTATGTACTTGTGTGTGTATCATTAATTGTGAAACATAAAATGGAGAGAACCTTAGAGAGGTAGCTGGAGAAACAGGGAATTGCCAATTATGGCAATAAGGGATCAGTAAAATTTCTTTGACATACATCATAGAAGCATTTTATGAGTTTTCATTTTAATAATTGTAAACAAAACATTTACCTGGTCTTACATTCACAATATCTATCTGAGTACAAAGAATGGTCCCTAAAATCACAAGAATGGTTGTATATCCTGCTTTTATTATCTTTGCATGTTTTTTGATTTTTTGGTTCTAAAGATCAGAATTTTGCTGAGGGGTGGGAGAATGTTCTTTATTGTGCACGAGGGATCGCATGAGAAAATCTAATGTTTCAATTCATCTCATGTTGTTTGATTAAGAATAAGCACTCCAGACTAAATTTTGTGATTGGGATTTAGAAAAAATAATTTTCTTTGACTCCACTCATGTTGAATAAATATATAGAACAAGATTATATCTACATATGGACATATGTTTTGTTTTGAATTAGCATTTTGCAGAGGTATATTTAAATATCTTTAAATCCATTGTACCTTATTATTCGACTCTGGAGCAAAAGATGCTGCTATATAAAAGTAGTTTCAGCTTGAATAGCCCCAATGATTCTAATGGTTTCCAGGGAGAGATCATCTGAACTTAATGAATCTTCATTTTTTAGAAACTGATACAAAGTCTAAACTTTTCTTTCTTTGATATAATGTAATAAAAACCAAGACGACTGATTAATTTTAGGATGTCCTACAGAGACAACATATGGTTCATACTTGCAAGTGTCTTTGTACATTGACAGCTCTTTGTTTTTGTTGCTAAGTAGTGACTTTCAAAGCTGCCTAGTAGATTTAATTTTAATAGGAACTGTGCATCCAAATATCTCAGGTGCCTTTGGAAATATTTCAGTTTTTTTTTTCTTGGTGCATTATAAATAGATGCCAAAGTCTGAAAAATAATATTTTAAAGATTGTGGTTGCCTTCCCAGATGAATAGTGTGAGATACCTTCCTCTTTCATTAGTGGAATGTAATTAGTGTTGTGATGCATATTGTACCTAAAATTTGGAAGAGACCTATTGGTCATTCAGGACACCCTCAGTGCAAGCCTGGTTTCCCCTGCATTCAGAGAATTGCTGCAATTAAGACCTCAGCACACAATGAAGTTTTATTCAAGACTAGCATTCTCATTAACAACAACCTATTCTCATATTCCATCCCCATTTTGCTATATTAATTTACTCTACTTTTCCTGTTTGTCCTAATTGCTAAACCGTAAATTTTTCGTCTGTCACTAAGCTTTAATTTCATAGCAGTCATGCTGTGAATGTAGTACTATAGATAATGCCATGAATGTAGTACTGTAGATGCATAAACATAGTAGGGTGTATTTTGTGTTACAAAGAATCCGCAGTGTAACAAAAGCACCATTATAAGCACACTACAGGATCACAGAAGGATTATGTACTTTGCCTAAATAAGATAGGAAATTGGTAGAAGCAGTTGGAATTAAAATGAGGTCTTCTCAATGCCATCCCATTGTTCGCAACTGGTTTTGTCTGCTTCTTTATCCTTCTGTTAGCTAAGAAACACAGTTTTCAGAGCAACAACAGGTGTAGCAGGGCTTCACAGAAATTGCTGTCACTATACTGTGTTGAAGATAATTTCACATTAGGCTCATTGCTTAAAGCTTTCATTCTTTCTGTGCAATTTAGTAATTTGAGCTCTCTGAAGGGTACTGTTTACTTTGGAACTCGCAAAATGTCTATATCAGTATGATAGTCTGATGCTCATAATACAACAAAATATCTCCAGTGCAGTAAAAAGAACCCTAAAGGAACAATATCTCTGAGATATATTTATGTTTAGTATCCACACCTGTATTGCACTACTCTTATAACCATATCATACTACAAAAATATGTATAATTTAATATTCATTACCAACTCTTCATCCACCTGCCTTTTATTTTCTATAAATTAAGAAAGTGGATTAACAGGAATGATGGTTTAGGCAGGGATAGTCTATACTGTCCAAATTAGAACTAGGTAATCTGCTTATCTCAGTTTATCCTTTGCTAAATGCCATTCTCAAAAATGTATTAGTGTTTTTTTCCATATGTAAATGATTACATTGTATTTCCAAAAGAGTATTTGAAATATATATTTCCCTTACTCCAAGGTGAATGTCATTTTGCCTGAATTTTCTACTGTCTTTGAATTCTGTAGTATTACACCTTTGTTCCAAGTGTTTTCTGCAATTCCTTTGTCTATGGAGTTTTATTTCGCTGAAGTCGATATCACTGCAATTTCCACTTCTCTTCTAGCATTCTGATTCTCCATTTTTAGAATCTAATCTTGTCCAAGCTTCTTCATTATCCCATCTACCTATCTCATTGGAACACTAATGGTTATTTCCATGTAGAGGGAGGCCAGTATCATGTCTTGAAGACTTACGTTCCAAAATAAGCAACAGACAGTAGCAAAGTTGAGCTTTGAGGATATACTCCTCACCTGTGTAGCACCCAGAATATCCCTTTGGGGCTTGAAGTATGACGGGTATGTTCTGGAGCTTACAGCAACAGCCTTGAAAAAGAATGGCAGTCTCTCATCTGGATATCAGAAAGAGATTTCAGAAAACATTAATGAACATATGTTTGAGACATCAGATCAGTGCAAAAATGGTGACCATAATCACCTGCCACATTAGTGATTGCTACACCTTTTCCCAGGTGAAAAAGTGATGCATGACCCTCTTGAGAAATGTTTAGATTTCTGACAGAGAAGACAGGTTTTTTCAATAGCATCAAGTATAACTGGGTTTAAAAAACAAACAAACAAACAAACAAAAAAAAAAACAAAAAACCCAAAAACAACTAACAGAACCCCAAACAAACCAAACCACAAAAAAATCCCCAAAACCAAAACAAAAAAAATTGAAGTAAAGATACTTTAGAAATCTGTTGAAAAAGTTCTGATGTGCAAGTAATTAAATATTTGAAAACTCAGAGAAATTAAAATGTCTCAAATTATGTGCAAGATTTAAACATAAAAGATGTGCTAACAAGAGAAACAATTAATGAGAGACTTTCCATGTCTTGGGTTATGTGTAGGACATGCAGCTGTGATCCTCTTTTAATTGTGTCTCTGAGTGCATTCTACAGCCATGATCACACACAGAGATATGAAAGATTGAAAGTCACTAATTTCCTGGATATTCTTTTTTTTTTTTTTTTAATGACTTAGGAGGCCTATGATGTCAGACTTCTAATAATTCCCTTCAACTTGCCAATAGATACATTTTATTTGTATATCTCAATTTGAAACTGTGTCAGTTCTTTGATTTTTCTTATCTAAAAAACCCAGAAACAGATAGTTATTAGTGTCAAAAGGCCTTAAGGCATGAAATTGAACAGCAGTACAACCAAAGTCCATGTTAAGCATTTTGTTAGAGAAAGCATCTCTATCTACGTTTAGTATTATTTAGTATTTCCTTAAATCTGAATTTTCTAAAAGCCTACAAAATTATTTAAAAAGGTACAAACAAGAATCATGGATCACTAAGGAAAAAGTGAGTAAATATAGATGAAGTTAAGTTATTTCTTCAGAGTGCATTCTCAGTCTTTGTAATGTGCTATCAGAGAAGATTGTAAACTTGAATTCAGAATATTGGATGGATAAATTTGTGATCTGTAGTAACATTGAATTTTGTGCATATAATAAAATGGTAATTAAATTTCATACTTGAAAATTTAAACTGGTCACCACATCTGTCAGGTTGGACTCTTTCCTACTATACAAAATTTTCTAGGTCCTCCTTCTCTTCCTTCCCACATCATGTTTTGAAGTATCAGGTTATTCGTACTTTCAGATCCATACTGAATTTGAAATTTTTCCAGGATGGCAATTTTTTTGGGCTTTTTGATAGCAACATGTATCAAAATCCTCACAATTGGTCCCAGTAGCATGACTGAAATAGGGAAATATTTCAAAAGAATCATAGTGCAGTAGACAGGGCAATGAAAATATGAAAATCTTGAAAAATTTCCAAGCCTTTAAACATGCTTTGTTTACTGACAGGACTGGAAAATTATGAAAAAAAAAAAAAAAAAAAAAGGTGTTCTTCAGCTGTGCAATGACCCCTTGCACAGAATTGCAGATACCTGGAGAGAGGAAGACTAGCTAAGTCCCATTTGAATTTGTTGCTTTGCCAGTTCATAATTGTTTGCTTTAACACCAGTGTGTTTCCCAGCCACTTGTCCCATATAAATTTTGAATGGATTTCTATCCTTTTCAAGCACAGAATATTCCAAAGATCTCTATCCTTCGTGTTAAGAAAGATATTATGGAATTTAGCTTATGTACAATATGGTACTACATCTTGGTTTGATGTAATAATGCAAAAAAAAAAGTAAAAATTTATATCTCAAGACATCATGCAATAAGAACACTTGTAAACCAAAATAATCAAATAGAAGTTGGGCATAGTGTAACATTACAAGTTAATGCTAATATTCATTTTCTCCTTTATCAGTAGTATTAAAAAAAAAAGTTCTGACATATCCAAATTCATTTTATACTGTGGGACACCCATATTTATAATTGTTGCACTATATGGATGAAGAAAGCTGAATATTTTTAATAAAAAACATCAGATGTAGAGAAACATTTTAAATGTTACATGAATTTAAGCTTGGAAAATTGTTGCAGGTTGCACCAGTTTGAAAACTGTTACATAGACTAGTTCTTGGCTAGGTTTCTGTGTCATCCACAAGAAGATTCAGTTCTTAATACTTGCTCATTTGGGCCTGAGACTCATATATATTAGTTATTGTAGCAATGAGAACTGTTTAAATAAGTTTAAACTTATTTCAACTCGGCAAAATATGTTATTGTCTGTTAATTTGCAAGGATCATAAATTAGCACAAAGTACGGGTATATATATCAACAAATAGTTTGGTTTAAATTAAAGCATCTCAAACCTTGGGTTTTATTTCTGAGAAAAATTGAAGTTTTTGAATACAGCATTGCAATACTTAATGTTTCTTAGTCATATCAATTATCACATAAATTCAATATTTACCATCACAGTACTGCACCAAATGTAATTTAGTGAAATACTGAATTTAAGGCTCATTGGAGTTATATCCATGTGAACAATACGCATAATAAAGTAGCAAAAAAAATTGTTTCCAAATCAAAGATGAACAAAAAAAAAAAGGAAAGGCTGCAGCCACTAGGCATTTTAAGTTTGAGGCTGAGCTATGAATTGGCTGTGAAGGGAACCCCATGATCTCTTTTACACTTTCCCTAAAGCTGGGCCTTACTCATTGCAGCACAAAGCTCCTAGCTATGTTTGAATAATGAAAATAGTAATTTCTAATTTAGTCCTTAGAACTAAAAGCTACTCTGTCAATGCATAACCATGGGTAAGTGCATCAGTACAAATAATATCTGTTTTTGGGGAAAGTAGTTTTCATCCATAGAACAGAACAAAGGTAGCTATCAGCCATCATTGAGTCTCAGTTTCACCAGACACTACAACAAAAACACACATTGGTTAAAACTGCTTACTGAGTTACTTTCTTCTCTCTAGCAGATTCTGGTTACAGATTAGCAACTACTACTAAATGAATACCTATTTTAGCTAACACTGGATAACTTACATATAAAATGTTAAACAGAATGGGTTTTGCTGTATCCTACATTTTGAGTATATTGTCACACTTGCCAGCAGCTCAGCTCAGAACCTGCCTGATGACAACACTGTCAAGAGAAGCCATGCCACACAAACAGGGGTCAACTGTTTTAGCCATAGGTTGGTCAAATGCTGGAAAGTGACTTTATCCTTGTTGTATGTAGTCTTTCAATGCAATATCATTGTGACTTTTTGTCCTTCTTGGTGGTTACCTAAAAAGACACCAAAATCCATTTGTTGCTACAATGGATTTTCACCTTCCTACCTGCATATGTATAATTGAACCATGTGTTTCACTGGTATTAGGATTTAATCTTGCCTCAGTGCCACTTTCTTTGGGAGAATTTCAGAACTTCTGTATTGTGGATAAGACATATACAGTTAAGATTTATATCCGAGATTTTATTCTATTTCAATAGCCAATTCACCTTTGGGATAGATTTGTTTCTTTGGTATCAGTTCAATGCACCTTTCAGGCAGGAGCTAAAGTCATTGTAAACTCAAGTGAAACTCATGGTTAAATACATTGTCTTGATTGTTTTTTTCTTCATACTTTACAGCTGTTCTTAAATAGATACACCACTGACTCCACACACATTCTCATGTGTCTTGTTTAAGTTCTGAACAAAATGACGGTGTAAAACCTGGTTAATATTGCATTAATATTACATAGCCAGCCAGACCCCTCTGGTGAGCCCCTCTGAATGGTACAGCTCCCATTATGGCCATCTGACACCTGTAGTTCCAGAATACACAATATTCTGCCAGCATGCAGGCTTTTGAGAGAGAATGAGGTGAAGGACATTACTGACTGAAAATCAGAGTGGAAGACTTCACATATCTGTGGATTATGGCAGATGTCTGAAGTATTTAAGGGCATAAATGTGATTCACTCATAAGGGTATGTAGATGTCCCTTGGCAAATGTTGGTCCTTTTTTTTTTTTTTCAAAATTCATTATCAAAACCAAAACATACTTTAATTTTTCACCTTTAATAACAGTAAATTTTTTGAGACTGAAGTGTGAGGAACTGTCAAAAGAGAATGTATTCTGTTCTAGTTAAGCTCTTTCTGCCCTCAGCAGTTTCCTGTGGTGATGATAGGTCAAGTTTCCTGTCAACTATTTTCTCTACAGTTCATCTGGTGAGTTCCCATTCACTCCAAGTATCATTAGGCAAAGCGAGTGGAACACGAATCAAAGACAATGCATATGTCAGGCATGGGGAATTCCACGGTCCAGTCCACAGAACAGAATAGTGATTGTTGGTGCATCTGCAATGAAGTCAAAGTGCAGTCTTCTTTTACCTGCCAGCTAGACAGGCTTGAATGAGACAGAAATTCAGAACCTTTATTCAGGTCCTTCTCCCAGAGGAGTGAAACTAAAATTCTTAATTTCAGGATATTTAACTGGGACTGGTGTTTTTGGGTTTTCTTTTGTTTGTTTGTTTTGATTTTTTTTTCAACCAACAATGTTATGAAATTATTTACACCTTAATAGTTACAGAGATTCAAATAAAAGCAAACATTAATATTTTTCATGGCCACTGAACAGATTGCAGCTATGCTATGAGCTCCCTTTTCATTTCTTGGAAGTAAAGTCTTTAGTCTATTAGATTAAACTATTGTTTATTTAGCTTTGAAAATTCAGAACAAGTTGAGCAACTCACTGCCTTTGGACTCTCTTTACTAGTTACCTTCTTCCTGTTCCACAAAAATAACTGGATCAATCCAGTTAACAAAAAAAATGGTGATGATGAGTTGTCTTAATAATTTAGGGATTGCTTAAGGCTAGGAATAGAAATTTTAACTGCCTGTTGGACCCAAAATGAGGTGAAACAGGAAAAGAAGTGTTTACGTATTAAAACAAAATAAGTCTCAAGAAATAAATTGGTTTTAATATTAATTGTGCAGTATAGTCTTTCCTTTTCATTCTGTAACTAATTTTCTTAGGATATTCATACCACATCTTCACAGTGTGTTCACATTTCAGAAAAGAAGATCCAGTTCAGCTTTGAAACATGAATGAAGCTACGTTTTCACCTCTGAAATTTTTCCCTTATTCTGATCCTTCTGCATTGAAATTCACATTTGGTTTACTAGGTCTGTTGTAGAATGTGCTATTTCCTCAGTATGTACAGCATACTGAGTTAGTAGCAGAGAAGTGGCAGTTTATGTTTCTACATTTATTCATTGAACAGAGACTGCAAATTCAAAGTGTCAGTTTTCACTGTTGATAATGTTCTTGCTAATATTGTAATAAACAGTAGGTTAGAATATTTCTGATGGTTGGAATACATCAAGACCAGTGAGAAATGCATGCCTCTCACTGTGATAATGCATGGCAAGTTCCCGTCTTGCTGCAGCTGGCTTGTGATTTGTCAAGCTACAGTGTAATGGACAGAGTGACTGGGACCTGTACATAGTGTTTTTCAACTGATCTGCAGAAGGGTTGGCTAAAAACAAGCAGGTGATGTTTGGAGATAACAAATGCAGCCTTGCTGTCCACAGAGCTGTAGTCTGACAAGAACTACATGTGTTCGGAAATCAGGTCATTTATTTTACTCATCTTTGTGCAGCAAAGTAGTAGCCTGAGCCCAGCTTTCTGGGAGTATTGTAAGCCAAGTATCATTTATAATGTAGTTTGTCAGTGTGAAGTCCCCTCAGATGAATGTGTTTTACAGAAAGTAAGCATTTGAAAATATTGCAATTCTGTGCACGAGGTGATTAAGAATAGTCCCTGATATCCATAAATTAATAATTAAGAAAGGAACTTCTAAATTAACATGTCTAAGGCCTTAAAGGCCTTAAGGAGGAAAAACAATAAAGTACAGACCTGATAAATTAATGTACTCTCGATGACATAAATATATGTCATAAAAGCCCTAGGGCCCTCACAAATTAATACTAGCTTATAGAGTAGATATGTTAAAAAATACTGCTACGTAAGTCTTACCTTAACAGGTTTCTGTATTTCACATGCATGCTAGAAAGGAAATTTTAAAGATTTTGAGGCAAAGGAGAGACAATTCTGAAGGAGAAACAAAGTGCTTATGAATTCCATCACCTTTAGCCAATCTATGAGTGCTTGGGACATCTAAAACAAAGCCCAGTCACTGAAGTTTTGCCTTAAGTTGCACAATTATAATTTTGGAATAATGCATGTCTACATGGTACTTCTTTTGTTAACTTACTTACACAGAGATCCACATTAAGCTCAGAGGTCTCTTAGACCAACTAAGGATTTCCGGTCTCCAAAGTCCCAGTCCAGTAGCCTATATATTTTGCACATGGTGTTTTCAAAGGCAGCGAAAGCGTGTTCCTTGCATAGTATTAAACTCCAGTCAAAGAAAACATTCAGATCATGTACTTAAATGTGTGGACATGTGTACCAGAACAGCTCTTTTGGATCAAGACCAATAGGTTTTGCACTTGTCACAATATAATTCAATGTAATAGTTCAGACTGCACCCCATCAAGCAGCTTCCAAATTCTGATCAACTTAGGTCTCTTCTCAGTTAGCTATTTCTCTCTGACTAGATAAAATTTATTTCTGTTGTTTCTATTCCCTCCTTAATTAAGATGTTATTTTAAAGTGAATTTTAATACCAATGTTCTCTGCTGCCTATTGTTCCTTGTTTCTTCAAATGATATTTGTATGGTAGATGCAGAGTGAAAACAATCAGTGTTCTTTCAGGATAAATGTAAACAATTCCTACACTACCCTGCTAATATTAATTTCATTTTTATGTTGTCCAAAGACACACATATCTGGCTCATAAAAACAATGCTGTCAGAAAATACTTGTTACTTCTCTCTTGCAAAGAAAAACCCTGGTGATTTTCCTACATGGCTCATCTATTTTTCTTTTCCTAAATTGTTTTTCTATGAAAGAAAAAAAATCTGAAGCTAAAGCTTTCCCTGTTCCTTACATCCCACCTTACTATATTTTATTCATCAGATTCCACAATGTAGATCTCTATCTCTTCTAATTTATTAGCATACTTGTAATTTTAAGTCTATCTCCCATTTTTCAGTTTATCTGGTGAACAAAAACTATTTTTTTATTCCTTAACTGTGAAGAAAGAAGAATTAAGAAGTGAATTGCAAAAATCTCAGTCCAGGAAATAAGATTTTAAAAAATTGTGGGTTTTTTCCTTGTTTATGCCATGTCCTAAACCTTTTGTATATTTTCATGTGTAGAAATCATAAGTATTCTTTAAAAAAACCAACCAATCAACCAAAAAAAAAACCATACAAAAAGTCTATCTAATGTACCTGATATGTAGAACACTGACAAAAAAAGCTACAACATGAGCACAAAGATGCAGCAACTCAAATAATTGTGCATCCTATGGCTTAAATTGCTAGAGTTTGAGTGGGGAGCCGTAGTAGCAATATGTCCTCATAGTTAAGAATGAGAATGGACCAGAAAATCCTATCTGAAAATCCCTGGAGGGATGTAACTTTTGTAGAGGTAGAAAAAACTGTGCTAGGACAAACAGGAAAAAAAAAAGTGAAAATAAAGCCCAACCATCCCCACATCCCAAAAATTAAGCAAACCCCCTCCACAACAAAAAAACAGGTCCTCAAATGTAAAAGTCTTTAATAAGAAACAGTGAAATTTTGATTTTAAGGATGATAAACCATTGCAACCATGAAGAGAGAAAACTTTCCCAAGTGTAGTTTCAATGAAAGGTCATCTTGTCCACAGTGACAAGCTACCACAGCTCAATAGTAAAGCTGAGTTAAGGGAAATAGGAAGGGTGTTCATTCAGTGGAAACACCTGGAGATTTAATGCAGTGCAGAATCATCTTGCTATGAAGCTGCAGAGATCAGTAACCTAGTGAGAGAGAGAGACTCATATTGGGCACTGTTACATGGCTCTAAGTTTATGACCATGTAGTCATGCATAGATGTTAGAAGCCTCACAGTAAGGAGCACTTCAGTGCAAGGCTAGCAAAATTCTCTGCTTTTTGGACTGTGCCAGACCTGGAAAATTAATGTGAACAAAGGAGGAGGACTCACTAATTTTTTTTGGCTATTTAACCCCTTGCAGCACTGACAGGAATAACTGAGGAAAAGCAAAGACACCTTTGATACCTGTCTGTTGTACATCAATAAGCATGTCTTCTAATTAACTCTTCTCGGTTTCAGTTCCTTGATATTTGGGTTGTGCAAGTGAGGAAGCATGTCCTGTCAAAGAAGACCGGGAAGCATGCTTTGTTTTTCTTGGTTTTCATGGACAGTCTTCAGCAGTAGTACAAGTATAACAGTTTTGTGTTTATTGTTGGCCCCATAAGATCCCTCTGTGAATTATCTCTACTATTGCCACTGTTTTAGTCGGGGCAGAGGGTTATACCAGTTTGAGAAACTATGAGCACAGTGGAAAGGTAGCAATTAAAGACAAGTGCCAGCCTGCTTAGGGTGTGGATGTGCTTCTGTAGTTTTTTTGGTAGCAACTTCAGCAGTTAAAACTTCAAGGTCTTCCACTGCACATATTCACAAGTGAAGAAAAATGTTTTATGGACTCAAAAACTCTTCATTAATATGTCATCTCTTGGGTTTGAAATCTGCTCAAGCTGTTCAAAGAAGTTCATTTCATGAACAGTCATAACTGAAGGGCAGACAATTTCCTGGGGATTACTAACCAGTTAGAGAAGATGAAGGTACGAACTGCAGTCAAGTGCCAATAAACCAGTCAGTCATTAAACTCCTGGGAATTCCCTATACTTCAGTCTGTATTTGAGAAAAAGAAGAAAAACAAATTCTGCTTTATTTTGGCATAAATTTTGAATAATTCTATTGATTTTGAATATGTTTCCATTTATCATGCAACAGGAATTGATTTTCTTCATTATAAGATTCAGCTACTTAATTTATCATTCCATTTGCCTTACCATGCAATTGCTACATGGGCAAGTCATTGTGGTCTATTGTGATTCAGATTATTGGAGGAAATAATATGAAAAAAACCCATACTTAAAACTACCCATTTAAATACTAACATGCTACAGTGTTGTCAGGCTTCCAAAAAGATTTATTTTTTCATCTGTCATTGAACTGTATAAAAAATGTATAACCAAACTTAAAGGTTTTGTGCAGTTGATTTTCAATTATTTGATTTTTATGTGTGATCAATCACCTGTAGCTTCATTGTTTAATGTATTTTTATCAGCTCTAAGATTCTATTTTCTCTCAAGATTTGGCTCTTCATTCAGCAGTGGGCTTTGTTATTTCATTGTGACAGTAGGCCAGAATTTCTTGCCTGTCAAAGCGTGATTGAGAAATCCATCTGCAGATCTCGCTGTGTAGACACTGGATTCAAATCTCATGGAGGACTATATTAATTATTGGGTCAGAACCAACTCAGCTGTGTGGTGGGGAGTGGGAAGGGATAAGTTGAATCTCACAGAGGTGAGGTAATGCCATATCCCACCTAACAGCCCCTGCAGGTCCCCTGGGCTGACCCTGGAGCAGCCACCAAAGGCAGCCTGGGGAGCGTTTCAACACACCCCATGGAACCAGCCTTAGATTGACTGGCACAGTGGGAACACTACCCCCTCAGCCTGCCCTGGAGCCCCAGAAGGGCCAGTGAGCCTAAAGTCCCACGTGGGAGGGATGGCCACAGAGGGCAAAAGCACAGAAAAAGAGCATCACATGGGCAGAGTTTTTGCTTGAGACCTGCCACCTGCCTCACGAAAGCTGGACCTGCACAAGACACTCCGGTGGTAGCTATGATCTTACCTTATTCTCTTTTCTCTCTTTCTTTACTCCTTTTTCTTCTTTTAATGTCTTTTTTTAATATTTTAGGTAATTTGGGACCAAATTATTGTGATTTTACTAAGTTGTGTGGGTTAGGATGCGCTAAATCATAGCTTTCTGGAGTGGTCTATTTTGGTTGTAAGCTTTTGACCCCTTTAAACTTTTGCCAGCACTTCTTATTTTCTAAATAAGTAAAAGTACCTCCTGAGGAAACATGTGCAGCACCTTCTCTTTACACTACCTCAAGATGTTAAAGAACCAAGGGCTCTTCAAAATTTTTTTGGGCAAGTTTTTGGAGCCTTGTATATTTTTAAAAGTAAAATTCTTGGCTGATGTCATAGCTCTGAGGTTGGGGCCTTATAGGCTGTTGTTTCAGAAAGGGGTTCTAATATCAGTAAAAAAAAAGTCTATAACTACGAATGACATATATTTCTGCTCTTTACCTCTTCCCCCTTTCATGCTCTTTACCTCTTTCTGCTCTTTACCTCTTTCCCCCTTTCACTTGGTAGAGTTGGGAAAAATACTACTTTAGATTTGACTAGGAGTTCAATGAAGTAATTTTTGATACTTTAATGTGTCAGAAATGGGTTTCATGCTTTTTTAATTCATAAATATACCTCCCTGTGTTTATGTGACAAGGTAAGTTATGTGTCTTAAGAAGGCTTTAAAAAGTATATCGTTCCTGGCTTATATATCAAAACATGACAAACATGGGAAAGTTCTGAGCCATTTCAAATATTTTGCCACAGGTTTAATAGAGGGCAAAACCAGCCAAACCAGAATATAGAGAAAACCTGATGCTCGGAGGAATAGAAAGAGAATAGTATGACTGCTACAGTAATTTGCTAACTGAAACAATTGAGGAGAACAGGAATGGAATTTCTATATACAATGAGAAAGAAAGAGAAGGAAGAAGAGATTTCAGGTTAAGGAAGGTTTCATTGGTTAAGTTCAGACAATTAATTGAAACAACTAACAGCTTTTTTAAAAAAAAATAATTAAAAATATTGCAGAAAATATAATTAATTAAATATTATGAGTAGTAGAATTAAAAGAGAAGACAACTGAAAAACTGAGAAAATACATCTCAATAATAAATGTAGTAGCTAGAACAATCACAGCCTAAACTGGTAAAATGTAACTACATTGTTGCTAGAAAAGGAAATATTTTTCTCTTTTAAGACACTTACTGTGAGATTATATATGATGATTGCATACTAATCCAGTTCACATAACGTTAGCATTGTAAATATTTTTGAGTGAACATGAATATCAGCAGATCATGCTGATTTCAGTTTCAGTTTATTTATCATCAAAACAATAGAGGAACAGATTCTAAAGTCTTTTTACTGATCAATTGCTGTAGCAGAAATAAACAGGGGAAATAATAAATATTAGCAGGAGTAACAGGTAGAAATAATAAAGTATCTTTACCTAAAAATAACTGAGATAACAAATAACTTATTTTTTCCTCATGGTTAGATTTGAAATGTCAAGAACTGGTGGAAGAAAACAAATAAAAGGTTTAAAGGTGAAGAACTGTTTGAAACATGGGTGTGAACACACAGAACTTTTTGTAAGATCCCTGGACCTCTGGCCTAATCTTATAAGAGGGATTTAGCCAAAGTGCTGCGCAGTGTTGCAGACTTTATGATGTTGCTATCTGCCACTGTGCCCCTTAGTTGTAGCAGGAAAATCAAGTGTGCTAATGCTTAGCTTGTACAGCTGTGAAACAGCAGAAACTGCTGAGGAATGAGTTTTAACGCTCACATTTCCGTGTACTGCAACACATTTACTTCTGCTGTAGCTCACTGTGCACAGTATTAGCTAAAACTGACAAAGAGCATGGCTCAGGTGAATGTATTGACTGCAAGATGCAGCAGCTGAAAAGCCAGCACAATTCGAGTCCACCAACACTGCTGTGATAAATTTCCCATGTAGAGTAAGGGCAAACACCAAGACTGGCAGTGCTATAAATCAATAAAGCTACATGTGCCAGAGCTTGTGGCCCCTAAATTCATACCTGGATAGTTCATGATGAAAAAGGGAATTCAGTCATCTTTGCAAACATTAGCTATCCCTGCTGTAGACCATTTCCTTTACACATATTGTCAAAAAAGGTAGTGTTCGCTTAATTATCTCAAAATTTTCAGGTTCTCTGCTCTTCCCTCCTCCCCAGTTCTGGGGAGAAAAAAGGTCTAAGTAGTTACAGGTACCTTTCACAGCTATCTGTTCATTTTGGTAACAATTCTATTGAAGCCAACATGCTACCTTTTAAATATTTTGTGCAGCGTTTGTTATTGTGATTGTTATATATTCCCTTTGTCTTATTTAGGGATGTTTGTCCCTTTCAAAGCCTACAATACATTCATAGCAGACCAACAGCAGTACTTCCCAGAAGTTTCCAAGACAAGTTCATTTCTGTTACTCTGTCACATCTTCTCCTTCAAGAGCACAATGTTTTATAAATATAAAAAAATAAATATAAATGTGTTTTATTAATGTTTAGATTCTTTTACATTGGTTGTACTTGAGAAAACTATAATGGAAAGAATCACATTTACAGATAGGTTTTACTCAAGCTTTTGGTGAAAGTTATAGTTCACAGAGATCAAATTCTCCAGAATATAGCTGATCTAAAATTTATCTGATTTTGTTGTGCTCTTTTCCTGCCCAGATTAAATGTTTTAGAGGTAAGTCAATGCTGTTACAAAAAATAACTATCAATATTTTAATAGAGATTTCTATAGCTTTTCTATTCATTGGTCATAAAGCCACATAGCAGAGGTAACATTTCAATTTTATTCTGAATTCTTTGCACAAATTTATGAAATGGAAAATATTAAGTAGAATGAAATAGATTAAACTGATTTTGCTAGCCTTCTTTTGGGCTAATATAAAGACCAGTATTAGACAAAGTAAATATCCTGGCTGTCCTTAAGCAGCTCAGTGCTTCATCTTATCTTGCTGGCATTTTGTGCTGTTGCAATACTAACTAGAATCAAGTATGAACATTTCCTCTAGTGTACAGTAAAAAGCTTCCTGTAAGAATTGCAATGGCCATTTCAGATTTAAAGTAGCAATATTAAGCAGTCTGGTCCTGGAAAAGCAATACTAGTAGATATAAAAACAGTCATAGAATACAAACTAGAGGAAATACTGGCTGCTGCACAGAGATCATCTCAGAATAGATTTCCATATAGACTGCACCATTAACTGTCTGTTCTAGGGGACCAATTGTGGAGAGCAAGAAACCATGTCTGTATGAGGTGTGTTCACATATGACAGGAGAATGATAATGTCTTTAAGAAGAATGGACTTCTCTAAATGATTACTAAGTACACTGAATGAAGCATGTTTGTCATGTGTCTCTTTTCTTGATTCAGCAAGCTGAAAATGCTGAATGCATCTGAGTGCTACCCAGACAATGCATTTATGGGCATATGGAGACCTGCTTAGCATCATCTACTACACATGACAGCCACCAGTATTTCTTTTCTTCTGACTTGCCTCAATGTGAGACATCCCTTTGGACTACAAAATTGGAAACTTGTGAGTTTTTGTTGGATAAAATGGATCATGAAGAGTAATTGTGGCATTCACCAAGGAAGCAAACAAAGGAGCTGTTTCTAGTTATTTCTGTTATGTCTGCCATTTCTTAGTGTAGTGAGCAAGGGAATATTTTTTCTGTCATTGGCTCAGCTCTAGCAACAGAAAAGGGTACACACAGATGGTAAGACCTCAGGAAAAACAGGCATGGGGAGCCCAACTGATGAGACCTTTGCAGCCATGTTGTAGTCTCCTTTGTTTGCACCCAGCCTGATTTCTACAAATCCCACTTTTAGGGCTGCACGGTATATGGTCCATCCACCCTGCATTGTTCTTACTGTCTGGAAGTTGGTATTAATATTTCTTTGCTTTTCACATGCAGCAAATAGTTACCGAAATGGTGAACTTATATGAAAATACAGGATAATTGTGAATTACCTTTCATTAATCAGCAAAACTAGTCTGTTGTCACAGGCCACTTCTGGGACCTTAATATTTGTCTATAACAGCAAATTTTTAAGTGTGCCTAGGCAAGTATGGGAGATTGATGAGTGACAGAGTCCCAGACAGCAGGCTAACAATAAAATAATACTGCAGTTGCAGACAGATCAAATTCAGGGCCTTCTGAGCTTCCTGGTACAGCACTAATATGCAAGTGTGCTCTTTGCTATATCATGTTTTCCTGGTTATTAGTGATTACCAGAAGACTCTTTTTTGTACTGGAACAATACTGTGGGGAACCAGACACTTCTAGAGCATCTTAGAATCCATTTTTGGGAGTTGACACTTTTCCCTTCTCAATCCAAAAATTGCAGGTAACAGCTCACCAAATTCAAAATTCCCAGCATGCTTTTGTATGGATAGAAACCTCTACCAAAGTTTAATAATGACACACACTATAACAATGAAAATAAATTAATTTTGTTTATCAATGTGCCAGTTAGCTTTAAAAGTTTATTTTGACATATGAGGGTTGGCTTGAAATTTAATAGATGCTTCACAGTCTTCCTAGGAAAAGACTGGTTCTTCCACAGCCATTAGTCATCAGATTTTTTTCACACAAATGAGTCTAGGCTTGGAGGGAAATAATTTTGTATTATACTCCATAATTCTCTTCAGGTTGAAACAATATTTGGAAAGGGAGAAAAACATTTTTTTCAGACTCCATGTACCTCCATCTCTCTTCCCATTGGAAAACATTTAGCTTACATTTTAGGGAAAATGCTTTGTACATTGATATATATATTTATACATAAGGGTATAATTTCACAGGCAGTCTTTGTAAAGCATGTACAGAAATGGAGTAGAGCTTATTACCCAGTTAATGACTGAGAGCACAAGAGAAAAATAAATCATGTTGAGGTAACGATATGCTTGAGGTGTGCTGGTGGTTCTTAATTTAAGGAATACTCTTTAATATATTTACGTCTCTTAAATAAATAACTGCAGAGAGAAAGGATGAGTTCTTAGGGGCTTCATAAAACAAACTCATGGGGGTGGGAGAG
The DNA here is from genome assembly GCA_013396755.1 of Sclerurus mexicanus. Lineage (NCBI taxonomy): Eukaryota > Metazoa > Chordata > Aves > Passeriformes > Furnariidae > Sclerurus > Sclerurus mexicanus. The sequence goes on along the minus strand of VWZF01005260.1, from coordinate 640,396 downwards.
AGGGAAGGGACACAATGCAAGATAAGGGGGACCAGATTGTAGGAGTGATGATGGAGGAAAGAACCTGTGTTTTCAGGGGATTTTTTAGTCCCATATTTTTTTATCTCAGCAGTGACTTCTTGTTCTTTAACAGGCAGATAGTTGCTTTATTTCACCACAGAAATCTTTCTCAGAAAATTTTTCTCAGTAAAAGGGGAAAGTTGTGTTAAAATGGCCATTTAGCATCTGGCCTAGTGAAAGGTACTGCCCTCTGCCTGATGAGCATTTTACTTCCATTTAATTTTTTGCTGATATGGCACTCAAATACCTGAGGAAATTGAAAGCTCATACTTTGACATAACACTCTGTGACTACTCACAAACAATTTGACCTTAGGAGTGTTTTTTTCAAATATTCCTTTCAGACAGCATGTGAAATATACATTTCTTCCAGAATCTGAAAATGTGGACAGATCTCTTACAGATTACGTGTCACCTCTTATCAGATATTTAGTGGAAGATGAATGATATGAGCTAATTTGTTATCAGAGGAATATTCCTGTAATTCCGAAAGAAATTTAGCTTCCTGTGTTTCCTTCCAGCAAGCAATCTTCAAAATCATGAATTTTGGCAGCATGGTTCAAGTATCACCCCACCCATTGCTGTGAGCTTTCCTATTCATTCAGCACTAACTTATGCTAACTGGTGTTGGCTTCTTTATTAAATACAGTCAGAAATTCCTAATTTCTCATAAAGATGAAGTTCTGTTTTCTCTTAACAACCAATGTGTAGTAAAGTAAAATCTCTGATTTGATTTTCTTTTAAGAATGCGTGTTGAAGTATTTGTAGCCTCAAGGAATAAATTAAGTTCATCAGTTTGTTTGGTTGTTTGGTTTTTTTTTTTTACAACAGAAGATTGTACATATTAATTGTGACCTCACTTTAAGTGATATGCTACCATCTGAGAGAGACAATCCTGGAATAACACAGGGAATTTACTTGGAGCGTGTACCTTCCTACCAAAAAGCCTGCCAGTACATTTTCATCACAGAGAAGGAGAGATTTCAAATCAATTTATGCTGGGAGCTTCCAAGTCCTGTACTTCATGCAGTTTAAGGTAGTGAACTTTCTTTCATGTGGTTTCTCAGTTGGCTTTGCATTTTTATATTTCAGAATGTCAGAGCAACTAGACTATGCTCACAGGGTGTGCTCCAGCTGTCAAACTAATGGCAAGTCCTAATTATGAGATTTTTCAGTTGATCCCATGTGACTGGATTTTCAAAACAGAACAGAGGTAGTGGGGTACTGAAGATCAGTGAGTCATTTTCTGATGGTCAGAAAAGAGCAACACAAGTGGACATTGTTGGAATATAATCTGAATATAAAGTATTTTTCTGTTATCAAGCATTCAGTGTGTGTGTTGCATACTCCAGAGCATAGGGCTTAATTCAAGACTTCAAGGAATGCTATTTGCCTAATTTATTCTATTTTGCATAACTTCCTGTATGATTCATACTTACATTTTAGAAAAAAAAATAAATTCTTGCATATATATGGAAATGTTACAGTTTTATAGCAGTTTGGAATCATATCACTAGTGTATTAGTAAATACTTCTTGTTGCCATCTAACACAGTTCCTGTGTCTATAGACAAATATAAGGTTTTCTGCATCATAAAAAGAATGCAGAACATGCCCAGGCTTTGTACCTTACTCCAGATGACTAAGAGGAGGAGGATATGGCTCTTCATGTGTATCTTAAGCAAACTGAAATCAATTTTAGGGGTGCCTGGCTCTCTCTTCTGACTCAGACAGCATTTTAAACATCTCAAATTCATGAAATTAAATGCAAATAATTTGGACCTGTTCCATGGGCTTTGCAGTCATGACTATATTGATGAAACAAAGGGAGGATGATGAATTTTGGATGTCATGTTGCCCAGCAACTGCCAAGATAGGTGAGTGCCTTTTTGTCAGGTGAACTGGGGTGAATGTCGCCTCCTGGAACTGCACCTACTCAGGAGGGTTCTACCCTCACAGGCAAGTGAACTGAGTTCTGCACATTGGTAGTCTCCTAAATTGGTTTGGAAAGTTGTGGAATATCATCCCAATGTAGTCAAGGCAAGAAAACTACTGCCTTTAAAAGAGAATTTGCGTGAATGAGAGTTTTAGTTACTTGTGAACCAATAGCGCTGCATTAAGCTTTTATTCACACATCTTAAGGCAAAGTGCAGAGAAGGCTGATGTCATTCTCATTTTACAAAGTCAGAAGTGCAGACATCAGTGAGCTCTCCTGGCCAGATGCACTAAATTGGCAGAGCCAGAAGGACTCTGACCAGGTCACTCTTGCATGTTATGTGTGGGATTCTCCTTCCTCAGTCACAATGCCTCTGCATAGAAAAGGAGGATTATAAACTATGGTAACTATTGCCACCCCATGCAGTGCCACAGGCTTGAGGAAGTGTGTTTGGAAAGCTGCTTGGCAGAAAAGGACCTGGGGGTGCAGCCAACAGAACATGAGACAGCAGTGTGCTCAGGTGGCCAAGAAGGCCAATGGCATCCTAGCTTGTATTAAAAATAGTGTGGCCACCAGGATCAGGGCAGTGATTGTCCCCTTTGTACTTATCACTGAGGCCACGCCTCAAAGCCTATATTCAGTTCTGGGCTGCCTTGTTACAAGAAAGACACTGAGGTGCTGGAGCGAGTCCAGAGAAGGACAGTGAAGGTGGTGAAGGGTCTATACACTAAATCATATGAGAAGCAGCTGAGGAAGATGGGGTTCTTTAGCCTGGTGAAGAGGAGGCTCAGGGGAAACCTTTCTTGGTCTCTATGGCTACCTGAAAGGACACTATAGCCAAGTGGGGGTTGGCCTTTTCTGCCAGGCAATTACAGACATGAAAAGAGGAAATGCCTCAAGTGCACCAGAAGAAGTTCAGGTTGGACATCAGGAAGAACTTCGTCATGGAAAGGGTAGTCCGGCATTGCAACATGCTTCCCAGGGAAGTGGTGGAGACACCAAGTGTTCAGGAAATGACTGGATGTGACAATCAGTGCTATGGTTTAGTTGACGTGGTGGTGTTGGGTCAAATGTTGGACTCGATGATCTTGGACATCTTTTCCAATCTTAATGATTTTATGATCTGCTGACCTGCTGCATCTGTTTCTGTGGGATCACAGAGCAGTAGAAAGATCTGTGTCCTGGGCTGCTTCCTCAGAGGAACCTAGCAAGAAGTTACACTTTCCTATAGCAGGGTTGAGCCACAGCATTGTCTCTGCCATGTGGCAAGGCCCCCTCCCTCTTTATGTGACCTGCTATGTATAGGCTCACAAGCTGGTCCAGAAAAAAAAGAAATAGGATGAGGTACCTGTACATACTGGACAAATAGAGGTGGCAATAACTGAGAATGTTCAAGAAATTTGTTAAGTATTTAGATTATTAGTCCCAAATTACCTTTGATTTTAGTATATGTTTTAAAAAGTCTCAGACTTTGACAAGCCATGAAATACCTTAAATGCAGACAAGCTTTAATAACATTGTAGCCTATGAAATTTCAAGTGAAGAGGGAAGGATTATGCTTTTTTGATCAGAAAATTAGTTAGGCCCCAGTTACCTATCACCAAAATTCAGGACTGAGGATTTTTTTTCTCCTTGTTGTGTTCCTTATTTAGTGTTCTGGTTTTTGTCTATCAGATTACAGGATTAGGAAATATTAACTACTCGACAACTTCACATGATCAGCCAAAAGTTCAAAAAAGCATTATTCATTTCTTTCTTAAGTACTTGTGAATACAAGGCAGGACTGCAGAGGAAAAAGCCTGTGTCCTTTGAGGTCTCTTGGCAGGAAGAGGTGGATACCAGTGGCAGCTTCAAAAAGCCCCCTACTAATAATCTCAAGACCCTAACTGCCACTCAGCAATATTTTGTGACCTTTAGCCCCACACATTCATTTAATTTTTATTTCTATGATGAAGAATGAATGTCCTTCAGTCCACAAGCTATATCTCAGGAGACATACAGGCTTATAAACTGGTGGATACAAAAGAAACAATCAAACAATCCCTTCAAACTACAATTTCAAACACCATTTAAGATAGGAATTTAATTTATTTTTTTCATAAAGTACGTATCCATTCAGAATAGCTAGGAAACAGAATTCATAATTCTATCTACTTGATACATTGCAGTAATTCTCTGATAAAGAATATATGCTACAATATTCTGGTCTTTTTTTTTTTTTTTCCTTAAAATGTTGGCAAAGCAACATATTTGTATTTATCACTCTGGAGAAAGTGAGGTCCTGTGTCTTAAACAGGAGATTCTACTTAGAATTGTGCCAAATAGTTGCCCCACTCCTTAATGTGCTAAGGGCAGACACTCAGTGAAGATGAAAACAATAACATGACTAAACAGAAATCATTGCAAAATATTGTAGAGCTGGCAAAAATCTTTCATTTCATGGGAAGTTCATATATTTGATGCTCTCATGGAAGTCATCTGAATTAGGAGCTGAACCAGAAATGTACAAAACATAAAACACAAGAATAGCAACTCAAAGCAAAACAAGAAAGGAACTAGCACTAAACAATCCAATGATCTTTTTTCCAGCTTGATATGAAGGACTAAATACGAATAAGTTTAAACAATCAGCTATTTAACCTTTGTGGAGATAGTATGTAATAAACAACCTTTTAGATACACTACTTTGGTATTAACATCTAAGGCATAATTATTATGCATTGCTAAGTCATTCTAAAGATTTCAGTTGAGGTCAAGACTCTCTGGTAAAGGCTTTCAGGTTCTGCAGTGTTTCATTGCAACAGATGAACAATTCTGTAGCAAAACTGGTTGAACTTCCCTTGAAAGCTTGGATTCTCATATAATGCTGCTTCTGGATGAATTCCAAACAGTTTTTTTCCTCATACACGTAATTGAAGGGCACATTATTTTTCTTTACATATGATTAAGGAAATATAAACTGATGAAACAGTTTGGGGTTTTTTCCAGTTGTTTGCTCATTATCCTTTGCCAGCCAAATTGTCCACGTTGCTTTAGTAGAACAACAGTAACACTTATTGCAAGCCTTCAAACCAAAGCTCCCACTGTCTTTTTAGCAAGGGATTTCTTGACGTATTGCTTAGTGTCACAAATGAGTGGCTTAGGCTACTTAAAGAATCACTGTCAAAGGTATTAGCAAAAGCAGGTTTTAATATAAATTTGTGAAAGCACAACTTCATGGAGTTCGATGACAAGATTTGCTCTATTACCACATAGATGAAACATGCAGAAGAAAATTGTACAGGAATCAATTTAAAATTATTTGCACAGAGATTAGGGGTGCAAAAGGATAAGGGTGCAAAGGGTAATGTTCACCCTTGCTTTGACTAGCAAGATTCAGAGTATTCCCTCTGCCCCAAACTTGGTTTCTAAATTCTCAGTGGAGCCTAGGTGCAGCTGAATCCAAACTTAATCTTGGACTTGGTCAAGAGTTTATGTTTAAATGATTTAGCAGTACTCAATAATTGACTAATTGAACATTTATAAAGTGATTCAACAGGATTAACTATAATGACAGCCAGAAACTCAGTTATCTATAGGGTGTTTAAATCAATTCATGCATGCATGCACACCGACACAAATATATATACGCAAAGATATCTGTTGAAAACTCCTCTCAAGCTCAGTGAAATATATCAGATGCCTTTGCTTCTTCTCAATGGGCAAGGGTTGAGCCTCCTTCAGGAGTGGGGATACTGGCTCAGGCCCTATTGTCATCTTTCATTGATGGTTGCAAACTTGAAGATTTGCAAGCTTGGAGAAGTGGTCCCCTCAGAGAGGTGTTGGTCACAGCTTGCTGTGGTCCTGAAAAGTTCAAAGGACATCACTCATAACTGCTGTTCATAGGGTCATGACGTGATTGACTTTAGCCATCAATCAATTTCCATCCTGACCGAAACCCGAGTTGGTGATTTACTGAAGTTATTCAAAGGACAGTATCAATGGTACCATTCCACTAGGACTATGATTCAGGTGAGTAATGTTCCAAGGCTGTCAGGTGATGACTATTTCTCATTTCCCTTCTTGATAAGGCAACAGGTGTCCCTGGTGTGGTCAGTGCACTCCCACCTTAACCATAAGAGAGTTCCTGGTATGGCCAAGGGCTACTTCACTTCCCAGCTCCTTATGTAAAGGTAGGGGCCTGCTGAGAGTTACTGAGGTCACAGAACAGCCCTGAGGAAGAAGGTGGTATGGGCAGCACCACACCTGGGACAGGTGTCAGTCTGGAGTGCTTATCACACAGTAGCACTTCTGGTGGTAGCTGCTTTGATCCCTACACATTGTTTGCATCCTTTGTGTGGAGGCCAGAAAACTAAATAATTATGACCACAGATTAAAAATCTGCCCAGTTCTGATGCTTACCCATTATTTAATGTCCATGTATCACCATGACTTAGTTTTTGGTTGTGAACACTGGTAAAGAGTAAGTTTTAAAATAAGGGTTAGTTGTAATGGCAGCTTCTTAATAGACATGTTGAGATACCTAAATTGTGAGCTACATCTTATCCCCAATACATTCTGTTCTCAGACCTGGTGTTATTTTCATGGCCTTCCATTCAACAGAGCTAAAACTGCACACTTTGAAAGGAAAAATTAATATTTGTACAGTCTTTTTCCACTGTGTTGCTTATAATTTTTTCCATCTCAGTGCCAAGGCAATGTATATTCTAATTAAATGATTTGTTCTCAGTCACAGGTGGTAGATACCAATTTGCCAAGTAAAATATTTTTGTTATTGTGTTCTCATCTGTGTCCAGTATCCCTGATGAAAAGGAAGAATAAAGTATATAGTATGATAAAAGTAAAACAAAAGGCAAGACACAATAAATAGATAAAAAATTGGAACTTTGTCCTTCAAGTGCCTATGGTATTGTATGGTATTATTTGTAAAATTAATACAACTTTGCACAGGAAGAAAAGCAATCTAATCCATGCATTAATCCTTGTTTGACTACAGCTTGGTAAGAGCAAATGATCAGGATACCTTTAAAAACAGTATTTTCAGAATTCATTTCATGAAGCTTCTCACTAATGAAGAGAGGCAAGATGGAAATAGAAGTCTGAGACATGAGTGATGCTTGCTTTGCCTGCCATCCCATACTTCAACACAGAAGGAAGAATGCAGCACCAAGACCTGGTTCTTAAGAAAGTCTTAAGGTGCAACAATCTCAGTGCAATAAAACTATTCCAAGATAAAGAAGTAGAAAAAGGTAAACTAGCAATTGTATCTACCTTTTAACATATTTGGAGTCTAAAAATATAGCTTTAAGGAGACTAACAGGTATAGCAACTATCAAAACTGCATATTAGACAAAAATTGGGTCCTAAGGTGTAATGAAAATTCAAAGGCTGAAGTCTTGAAAATGCTGCACTGCATATTTTCAGGGTCAGGCCAAGGGTAAAGTATCTGTCAGAACTAAAGAAGGGAGAGAGATATGTATTTACATTTAAAAAAATCCAAACAACTAAATACATCTGTTACAGGATGAAAATGGCTTCTCAATTAGGTTACTGAAGGTGCCACATACCATCAAGCTGTGAATGGTAAGGTTGTTTTTTGTTGATATAATGCCAGACTGTGATGTTCTTATTTCCAGGATGACCAAAATTGGAATACTGTTATACTGTACAAATCAGCAAAATTATATTACTGAGGCTGAGCAATGGTACATAACCTTGTTCAAAAACTTTTTTTGAAATCTCCTTCTATTGACTATGTTAAGTAAGACCTTTATAAATGTCAATATTCTCCAATAGAAAACAGCTATGCTTTATAAAGAAATATTAGCGATTAATTAAATTATTAATTTGCTTCTAATTACTATTTCACATAGGAACTGGTTGCATTGTAGATAAACTCCAGTTTCTAACTTATATTAACATTTATCTTGCTGTGCTCTTTAAGATTAAGCTGTTCTTGTTTTTTGTTGTTCCCTTATTTTTTAGATAACAGGTGACTGCCTCTCTTCAGTGTTTTCCTGTGTTTGTGCAATAGTGATTTCTTTTTAACATTAGAAATTAAATTTTAATCTTAAATAATTGAGTTTAGACACAGTTTTCTGTACTAACACATGCAATTGCTAGAGCAGAAAAAAAATTATTTGAATATGTTTTATTTTTTATAATCCCTCATTCGCAATGCATTCTGAAGTCCCATACAAAGTTTTTTTGAAAAATAAAGGAAGCACAGTCGGTAAAATGATATGATGGTTTTTTGCTCTCTTTGAAAATCTCTACAAAGTATGCAGATAATATGAAATTATTTTTTTTTTCATTCTGTTCATTTTGTCTGAATCATTTAGTAGTTATACAGCTGAGGGTAAGTCTGGTTCCTTCTCAGAACTCAGCGCTGCACTGTTGCTCAGCAGGTACCAACAGGTGAATCAACCTGCACCATGCAAAGACTGTATTTCACAGTTGTTTCAATCTGGGATTTCAATTACTTTTTGTTCATATTTTGTTGTTAAAATACGATTCTTTATTGCAAAATAAGAAAGAAACAAAAACCACTCTAAAATCTAGTTCAGAAGTGCTATTCACAAAGTGGTATTATTCCTGATAAGGAAAATCTATTTTTATACTTGAGTGTAAACAGTCCCTGAGATTCAAAACCATTTGCTTAAGTTGCTGTGCTTACGCTGGGGCCTGTGCAAAGGGGGTTTCTACTCCCTCTGGTGTCACCATCTTGGCTGAGGGGCTCAGCCATACCCTGCAGTGGGGCCACTGGAACTGCCTGCGTCTGGGTGGGGCAGCCCCAGCATCTGCCCCAGAGCTGTTGCTGCTGCTGCTGCTGCTGCTGCCGCCACCAGCACCCGCACACATGCATCTGGAACAAAGGCAAGAGTCAGTCCTTCAGCATGGCCTCTGATTCTAGTACTGGCAAAATCCTCCCAGGTCCTACCAGTCCAACCACCCCCATGAGGGTAAATCTCAAATATTTTATGGAGTAAGCTCAGGGTGTAGAAGATGATAGAAAATGGGTTGAAATCTTTTGCCCTGTTGCAGAGGATGTGAATAAATGATGAAGCATCTGTAACAACCTTCTGCTCGGTGAATGGCATCTGTGTACTTTTATGTGTTTTCTCCAAATTCTTCACAGTATCGTGTCTTGCTGTTTAATGTTTAGTGCTAATTTTGTACACCTGCTACTTGCCACAGATGTTTAACTGGAACACCTTGTAAGTCTCCATCGTTGAAGCTGACTGGTGATAGAACTGAATTACAGGTATTTTAACTTATTGATTCACTTGGATTTTTATTTTTTTTTAACTTCTCTTTGAAAATGTCTGCTAATGAATATGTACTTCCTGTCAGGATTGACCTTCCTTTCTGACACATTCCTGTTAGTACTTCAAGCTTTCTTCCCAGGAGGCATCAGCTTTTTCTCATTTACTTCCTGGAGAGAATCAAAATAGCTTTTAATCATCTCTGAAATGGTGTCCAAAGTCAGCTCTCTCCATGGGCATGCAGGAAAACACATCAGGCAAAGCTGTTACATCCCTAGAGTTTCTTATTGTGGAAGCGCTCAGTAATGGTGACCACACAGGAGAAAGCTGACACCGTCATTATTTTGCTCTAACATATCAAGGACAAACAAGATTATCAAACAAGTAAGCATAAAGAAAAAAAAAAAAAAACAAAACACACAAAAAAAACCCCAACCCCAAACCCTAAATTATATAGTAGTTCTCTCTCTCAGACATTGCCACTCTCCCTCATGCCTTGTTTTTTCATTCCTGCTGCAATGTTACATGCTAAGGCACAAGTACGCTTGGTAATATGCAAAGGCCCCTGTTCTCAAGCATGTTCCCACACCCGCAAAGTTCCCAAAGTCTGCAGGAAGTCAGACCTGCAGAACTCAGAAATCAAACCATTGGAAATTATGATTGTTCTTGTGCTTTTATTTTTTGAGCTAATTTTGAAGAACATGTCCATCCACCATTACAAAACTCTAGGTCTGACTGTCTCTTACTAAAACTTAGGATCATGCTTTAATTCCTGTATTCTGAAATCAAGACAGTCTGGAGACAGTAGACTAAGTGCAAAAATTATGAAAGCAAACAGAGTCCTTATTAAATTCATAAGAAACAAATTAATATCTGACTAAAACAGTGCTAAAAATGATGTGTGGAGTCTAAAAAGGTCTAAAATACAACATAGACTAATTTTAACTATTCAGAAGCTACGCAAAACAACCACATTGCTTTGGCTTGATGTTCACAATCATACCACAAAAAAAAATTCCTTTTTGCTTATGATGCAATGATAAAAGATATTATAGGATAGAAAAAAAAGTCACTAACCAACTGTAGTTCTAATGAAAATGGATCAAAATACTTTGTCCTTTATTTTTCAATGTATGCTTCTGAAAGTTTGAAGGCAAACCCTTCAGTGGATGTCTCTGACTAAGTACATTCACTGTGTCACACTAACATTGAGAAGCTGTAGCCTCTGCTGTATATGCTGGGAATATTGTCTTGATTTCAATGTATTCAATTAATTAAAATAGATTGCCAAGTCATTCAGAGTTGGAAAAAAAAAAAAGAAATTGTCAAGGCTTTTTTCCTTCTTCTCACTTTCAATCTCTATGTAGAAGTGAGGTAAAATCTACCAGTCCAAAAATCTTATAGATAATTCAATTTAATTCAGTCACTAAAAAGACTGCTTTGCTTAATGCCAGTTTGAATTAAATACAACATATTATTAAATTCAATAATTCAAAATTCTTATCATAAATAGGATTTTACTATTTATTTGGAACACTTGAAGTAATTCTTTTACTTTTGTATATGTTATAACACCAGTCAGTCCTTAGACAGAAGTTAAGTTGCTGCCTGGTAATTTTTTTAACAGTATTTTCTCATTATGTTTCCTGTAGTTTCATCTATAAATTAAAATTACTCAAGGCCACACTTTCATTGTCCTCCTCTGAGTTTCTTTCTGCTTATTTCTGCTTCTGTGCTATGAAGGACTTTGTGCTGTGTTGGCAATGAACAAAGCTTTTGATTGATTAGTACTAAAACAGACTTTTAAATATATGTACCTTTAAAAATCTTTAAAAATCTATATGCACACAGATTATACATAAATATTCTTAGATTTATCTAGATCTGTATAAATTCACTGTTTGACCACAGAACCATAGTTAGAGACTCCAGAAAAATGGCTGCAACTATGTGAAGATATAGACTACTTCTTCTTTGTGGCAAAACCAGATTTCCTGACATAAAAAGTGTGTTAAATTGTAACCTCAAGTTGCCTCTTCACTGCCAAGAGATGTGTGCTGTGTTACCAAGGTAAAAAATATAGAACACAAATCTATTGTATAGAAAGCAATATGTGTTTTTTGCTTCTCAATAACTAGTAAATGGCAATGAGATGCATTCTGATTTGGAGCTTACCTAGAGCTGCTAATATAAGCAGAAGCTAGTGACTCATTTCCACTAAAATGCTTGCTTAGAAGAACATATGCTGAATAATTGATTCATCTTAATGAGACAATTCAGCTAGTGCTACTTAAAGTAGAAGTAGCTGGTTTTATTCTCTTGATTCCTGAGGGTATAGAAAGCTCATCTGGAATTTTCAAGCTTTAGTTTTGGTTTTAAAAAAAAAGAAATAATTTCCCACTTCCCATTGTTTTTTAGACAATATTATAAAATTGTCAAAGTATCCTCATCCTGTTTATACAAGCTCCTTAGTTTTAGATGTTTTCAAAGCATTATGTTTTTTTATCAAATGGAATAAGAATGTTTTTGAATAGTTCACACTCTCATAGTATGGGAATTTCTTTTGCATATTTATAAGGAAGGAAGTGCATCATAATGCTGAAGAAGCATTTATCAGACACTCAGATAAAATATTTAGATATTGTGTCTTTTAGAAGTAATTTGAAAGCAGAATATTTGACTTTTATGGCCTCCATAGAAAATAGAATTTGCAATAATGTTTTGTGCTGTATATTTCAAATCAATGGATATCTATGAGGTGAATAATGAAGTGTGTTCTCTGTTTCACATACTAGTGAATATGTAAACAGGATGCTTAGCTGCCTATGGAATTTTTTAGAGCATGATTCCACACATTTGGGGTTTTTAGTAGCAACAGATTAGTGTGGCTACCATCTATTCTGCTTATTTCCATGCACACCATCACATGGGTCCTCTAGCCCAGAGCCCACCATGAAGTATTCTTTTGAATCAACTGTGAACTCTGGCTTTAAAAGAACACTACATGAACCTCACAAGCTATTCCATGGTTTCTAATTTTACTAAATCTTTTCTCAAGTTCTTCTAACATTTTGAAAATGCAGTTGGAAAACAAAATCCCATATACATCTGCACACAGATATACTGTCCTCCATCTTTCTCAACAGATTCTTATTGTTTCCTGAGCTGCTCAAAGCAATTCAGAAAACATGCATCAGGGGCCCAAAAAAATGCTTGTTCAGCTCTAAGAGTATAATTGTTGGTGATTGTGTGTTACACAGTTGTATTACTATGGTTATATGCACCTGCATATAACCTGCATATGGTTATATGCATCTCCCAGCCCTGGTTCTCTGTTTTTGTTCATATGGGATTGTGGTCACTTATGATTTGTTTTATTCACTGTGGTAAAGATAAATAAAATAGCGCCTTGAATTGTTATAAAACTATTATGTTGCCCTTCCAGCATTCATAAATAAGAGATTTAATCTTTCAAACAGCTGTAGCCCTTATGATCTTTATATTTGAAACAAACCAATAAAATTAGGTTGTGGAGATCAAGAAGCAAAATTTCATCACAGACAGTAGATGAGCAACTAGAACTTCTGTATAAGGAATGTTACACTAACAGTTCAAAGCACTTAGATTAATTTCTTCTTACACTGAATTCCAATTATAAATGGTACTTCAAAATATTTTTAGAAAGCTTTTTAAGAATCGCTGGGTTTGCACACCTCCAATTTTATAGGCATAAAATTACTGAAGCTATTCACTAAAAAAAAATCATACTACAGAAAAAGAGACCTTATGAGCTTTTGATTCCTCAAAGCACTGAGGTATGCAGTGAAATAAGTGAAAATGTACTTACATAAGAAATAAACTGTCTGGAGACAAAGACATGAACTGAGTGCCAGTGTAGACACACACACAATGGATTGAAAAAGTCTAATGCTTTGGTGAGCTGGTGCCTAATGGAGTGGAGCCCCTTGTGAAGAGAGCAGGATTTGTTATTTTAAATTTATATTAGTGTTTTCAAAGTTAAGGACATCAGACAGAAATTTTACTTTATGGAAATTATTTCACTGGAAATAAAACAATCTTCCCCACCTTAGAATCAAAGAATTTTCTTTTACTCACCCATTCATCTTACTAGGTCTTACTATGGGACTTTTTTTGAGACATATAGTAAGAACATAGAGAAATGAATTATCATCTTCTGTGTCTGTCCATTTTTCAGAGTGTCAGTGCCCTTAAAACACACATGCAGACAGAATAAATCCCATTGAATTATGCATGCCAGATGTGACATTGTTTGAGATCCTCTTGTCATACTGCAAGAAATGTTAATGATATTTTATTGGACGTTAATCTTTGATATATAAGAAACAAAATTTTTCATTTATTCTTTATATACCAACTTGGAAAAAAAGGGATAAGAAATTAAATTTCAAGTGTCTAGCTCAATGCAAGTTTAAGAGTTCTGAATGAGTTTAGTCGCATTTGTTATATTACTGCATCAGTTTTTTTATTAGATTTTCTTTTAAATGGTGGCTTTGAAATTGAGTTGTACTTTATTGTGATGCATGTAAACATGAAGATGCAACAGAAACTTGTAAGTTAAACCCTGAATTAGTTTGTAGTTGAGTAGAAAACTACAGATCTCATTGTGGGGGGGGGGAGTGAGTTTTAAATTTGTTCCATTTCCTCAATGGAAAATCACAACAAAGACACAGGCGGTCACTTACAAAGCTTAGTCAGTCTTTTGTTATTTACTTAACATGTAAGTGTTTGTGTTTGCATATATTACCTTAGTTTAGCTGACAGCTCCAGTTTTGTAATGTTTACTTTAACACGCAGTGCTTTGCTAAATCTAAAACAATATAATGTTTGTTCTGATGTACTCTGCGGATTGTATGAAAATGACATCTGGTGGAGAATTGTTCTTGAAGATAACTGCTTCAAATTGCAAGCTAAGATAGTCATTTAAGATCACAATCTTATATCACAATATTTCTGTATAAAAAGTGTGGATAGATTTTCAATCAGTAAAGCAAGGATTAAAGCCTTTAGCAGTATAAATCAAAATTAATTTCAGCTTTATAGTTCTTCAGGCTTCTTATGCAGAAATCTCTCTATATTTTTAAATTTCTATGTATAAATTCTATATATGATTCTAACTTGTTATTCTTCAGGCAAGTTCAATATAAGTGAACAGTGTGCCCTGGCACATAAAAGGCCAACTGTGTCTTGTGGAGAGAGGAACCCATACTAGAGCAGGTTTGCTGCCAGGACTTGTGACACTGTGGGGAAACCATGCTGGAGCAGGCTGTTCCTGAGGGACTGCTCCCAGTAGAAGGAACCCACTCTGGAAAAGTTTGTGAAGAACTGTAGTCTGTGGGAAGGACTCATGTGAATGAGACTCCAGGCTGGAGCAGGTGAAGAGTGTGAGGAGGAAGATGCAGCATGGACAACATGTGATGAACTGACCACAGGCCCCATTCCCTGTGCCCCTGTCCACACAGGGAGAGGAAGCAGAAAAACTGGGAGTGAAATTGAGCCCAGGAAGAAGGGAGGGGTGGGAGAAGATGTTTTAAAATTTATTTCTCATTACCCTACTCTAATTCAATTGGTAATAAATTCACTTCATTTTCCTAAGCTGAGTCTGTTTTGCCCATGCCATTTTTTTTTTTTAATGATTTGTCCCAGTCCTTAACTTGACCCACAAGCCTTTGATGGTATTTTCTCTCCCCTGCCCAGCTGAGGAGGTGGAGTGTTAAAGCAGCTTGGTTGGCTTGTGGCATCCATCCAGGATCAATGCACTGCAAATAGTTTTCAGATTTTTTTTTATTTTTTAATTTTTCTGTTTCTATTTCTAAAGATATTTAACCATATGTACGACTACTTTCAATTGAGGGCACCTGCAGCTTCTTTAGAAATAAATGAAAGCTACAAGTACGTAACAGTTCTGAAAACCTTGTTACTTTTGTTATGTGTTGAAAAAAGCTGTTGTAGCTAACTTTAGGATGGTTTCATAGGATAAGACTACTTTTTAAAAATCAATCACTGCATCTAATCTGTGAAGCCACAGCTGTGACTTAACATGGACAGCTTGTTAAATGAGGAACACTCAAGATACATTACTTCCCAAGAAAAATATGTAAAGAACCAAATACAGTTGTTCTTTTTGGCAGTGTACAAAAACATGCAGTTAACTGGGATTTGGAAAAACTTCATAGCAAAATTGAACCCATTATAAAAGTAGTCAGATATTTCAAATTTGGAATACAACAAAATATTTTAAATAAGGGGGGGGGGATAATTGTTTATGGTTATTACTTAATCTATTTGCATTTTCATAATTATGATTCCTTGCTACATCTGTAAATCAGAAAAAGGTTTTCCAAAAGCTGATACTAAACTTACTTTCCCAATTTATTTACAATAATTGTATACATAATGGTCCTCTGTCAGAAAGAATTTTTCTTCTTTCTTGCCTTCTTTCTTTTGGGTAGATTTTCTGCACAGTGTGTAAAAAAAGATAACACAAACAGATTCATGAAGGACATTGTACTTTTATTACATAATGACTCAGAAATAGTGTATATTTATGTACAGTCAGACTCTGGAAACTGGGCAGAAAAGGACTTTGTAACATGGTATCCCTCTTGATAGGACATGTGGTGTCTCATCCAGAGGATACAATTTAGCCCAGTAGTAAATTAACAGGATTTTCAGACAGAATATGGTTAAACAAAGCTCTCCTTGAATCCGGCTCCACCATAATAATTAGGAAAAGTATTTTTTACAGTTACTATTTAATGTGCTGTTTAAATAAATAACAACATTAATAGTCTGCTTATTTTCAGAAGTGTATTTCATATCCTCAAGGATATTCCCTAATTTCCCAGGTCATTACTTATTTCATTTTTATTTCAACTAACTTTCATGGACATCTATACATTTGACTTTTATCAAGAACAGAATGAAATGTTGCCTCAGGGTGTAATCAACCCGATCATTTGTATTAGTATACAATTTCTTATTAAATGATTGGTTTCTCCATCTCAAGAGCTAAAGAATACACACAAATCTAATACTGAAGTGAAGCAAATCAGAAAACTTTAAGATGTGCAGAGTGTTGCACACATTCCATGTATCAATTAAATTTTTGCTCTTCCCATCTCTGCAATTCCCAGGGCTATCTTCTAATGGTTTAATATCCAAATATTTTTATAACAAACTGTATAGCCAAAATGCCAATAACCTTTAGCTATAATGGAAATTTCTAGAGAGCAGATGAAAAGATGATTTAGTAGCTAAAACTTGGCTTATGTAGGGACAGAGTAGAACCAAAGAGCTGAACTTGTGCTACACTATCATTTTATTTATTTATTCTCTAATATTACATCAGCTATGGATAGCTACACAGGCTTATTCTAAAGATGGGCTAAATTAGCATGTACTTCTATGCTGTGAGAGACTGATCCTTGTCCTTCTTAATCCACCAGCATCTTTTTGTTATTCTTCTTTTACAATGTTAGAGATTATTTTCACATAGATCACCTAAACCATCCTGCAGACAAAGTTCAAGCACTGACAGTGGAAATAAATAGATGGAGCATGTGCTGCCAAGATGATACCTTATTCCCTGACAAAACAACCAACAGGCCTGCAGGCAGCCAATCTTATTTATCAAATTGTCTTGATTCCTGGGGAGTTACAGGTGCATTGGTATCATAAAAACAAATAAGAAATAGAAATTATTTAAATTTGGAACTGTCAAAAAAATACCCAAACTACCTAGTCAGCAACAGATGAGAAGAAAAACAGTCTGAACTTGTTTTGTGAACACACACATTTCTGGTATTTTTGCTCACAGAAGACAATTCAGAAACTATAGCCACTTTAAATATATAGCTGCTAGTTGTTTTAACAGGAGTAGCTGCAAAAAGGTTTACATCTGCACTGTAACAACAGTGTGGTTTCATATCTGCTTTAATGCATTAAGCATTTTCATTCAAACTAGATACATATGTGATGGTGGATCGAGTGAGCTGCATTACACACCATGTACTGGAAAGCTGCAGCCCTACAGGATTCAGGAGTCTAACCTCTCACTCTTGCAAAGGCCTCTGCAAGTGCCTGAATGAAAGACTGATGCTTAGCATTGCTGTGGATATGGAAAAGACAGGAAAAGATGACTGGAGCATGATAACCCCAGATAATTACATAGGCTAAATGATGTGTACATTGCTGGTTTAAGGTTCCTTTAAAAGGTGCAAAGAGAGAGCTTCCTCTTCCTCTGATTATTTTTATTTTTTTATTGTTTTGCTTTATTTTCCACAAACACTTTCTTCTTTTTTTTTTTAAATTTACATAAATATGCATAAATTTTCACTATTGCCTAATATAATAGACACAGTAAAAATACAACAATGGCCTACAGTGCAATGATTTCTCTTGCACAAATCAGGTTTCTCATCTGAAATTTGGTAACTTAAATGTATTGTAATGGAGATACAGGCTACTATTATGTTTAGTAAAAATACATTTCTCTTTAGAATAATGAGAAGATTTAAATTCTAATTTGTTTTTTAGGTTGACCATATTTGCTTAAATTTCTATTTAACAATAGTGCAATGATGATGGTCCTTGGGGAGAGTAACATGCAGAGAGAAATTGTTGGCATATTGCTTTGTCTTAGCACCCAATTCTTTGCTGTTTTGTTTCCTTCCAGGACCATAAATTAATTTTATAGTTTGTACATCTATGGTGAAAAGGATTGAAAACACCACAGACAGAAACAGAGAATTAGAATTAAAAACCCCTTCATGAGAAGAGAATCCTGCAACTTCACAAATCAGTTTACATGGTAGGAAACTAAAATTCTTTCAAACTCCAAGGGACATAAATATATGGATTTCCTAGATTCAAAATACAATTCACAGCTGGTTGTGGGGGGATGGAGTGAATGTGAACATTTTGTTCTGCTACCTACAGAAGCAATGACTAAGAGTATTCTCTATTTTTTAGCTGCCAGTGTAAATGCTCTCAAGCATTAAGACAAGTACTCTTTTACACTCTTGATATCTGCCACCTTTTATGGGCTTGCTTGAAAGAATATGCTATCTGAAAGGTGCCACATGTGACATTGACAGGCAGCAGTTCAGAGTATGGCAGACAGCCAGTAAATCACTCAGTAGAGTTTTCTGTCCTTTCAGCCATATCTTACAGAACCCAAAATTTCAGCCTTCGCAGTATACTTCAGAGTCAGAGGTTATGCTCTCTTTAAATTTTTGTATGTGAAAGTGACAAAAAAAGTTACACATTCTCCTGCTAATTGATTTTTTTCTCCTTTCAGAACCCAAGTGGACAAATCCCAGCATGTGCTAACAAGTCTCTCACAATCTTTCCAAGTAGTCTGAGTGCAAAGAGGGCTTTTTTGCCCTTTGCAGAAGTTGAAAAGAAAAAAAAAAAAAAAAGAAGAAAAAAACCCAAACCACTGGTTTTTGGATAATTATTACTATTAGCCATTTGTTCAAAATCTGTGAAACAATGTTCATACCTGATATTAAATTTTCAGTTCTTGACTGATTATCAGCTGATAGGAAAAATTATGCAACCTTTGCCTATTTCTTATGCATTAATTTTTTTCAGCTGTTCAAATGTTTTTGGCAATGAATCAACTGTTCTAAGAGAAACTGCTCCAAAGACTACATTAAATATCCTAGTAAAGCCTCTGTGTGTGTTAAAACTTGTAATAAATCACAACTAGTCCTGCCTGTTCTGCCAAAGGGTCAGCCTAACCTAGAAATTTTCTACATCAGTGGATTTACATGAACATCCAAGAAAGAGTTAGGAAAGGACAAGCACATATAATACCTACTTTATGAGTGCTTATGATCACATAAATTAGTCTCATTAGACACCATGACATGACCTCAGATGCCATGAGAAAATCTGTTTTCAAAAAACCTCTGATCTTTGCCCCTCTGAAATTACAACTGTCCATGCATGGCTAAAGTTGACTACATGCACCCAGTCTTAAAGACTTTGAATCTTTGTCACATAATTTCATATTTAGACCTCAGGAATGTCAATATATAAATATAAATAATATAAATATAAAGCCTCAGAAACAGAAAAGATTAATCTAAATGTGGTATATAAGCTATGTTCAAAAAAAAAAAAAAAGGAAAAATTCAAGCTGCAGCTGTTACAGAGTTTCTGTGTATTCTGTAATTGTTTCATTGACTCTGGGCTGGCCTTAAAACACAGGATATCATAGTATCTGTTGTTTCTCCAGTTTATGTAAAATAGTATCAGAATGTGACAAAATGGTAACTTCTTATAGTGTTTTTGGTTTACACAATGGTTCACAATGCACATTCTGAACTCCAAAAGGGATCTGTTTTGTTTTCCCTTGTCTTAGCTATAGATAGCTTTACTAAATATTTCTCTTTATGCAAACTCAAATGTGTTATAGTGACTTGCTAATCCTCCTTCTTTCTTTCCTACTTGAGGCACACAAAGCATTGTGCATATTTGCTGGCTGGCCAGAGTCAAGGGGATGTGGGGTTCCTACAGCATCTTGCTCAAGGAGCATGTACAGGGCCAGCAAGCAGACACAGGAAAGGCATATACACCATGGGTCCTGGGCCCTAAACCAGCTTTTAACTCAGTGGGATTTGGTTTGCCTGCCCTGTAAGAAATACATCAGCCATAGTGGTGATAGGAAGAGCTGTGGGTGAGTTCCTGCCTGGCAGCCACAGCCTGGGTCCCACCACAGAGTGTGGCCAGGCTGTGCTGCATTCAGGACAGTGTGGGGCAGAAGCCCCAGGCAGTGGGGGGTGCTGGGACCCCACCATGCCCCAGGACCCTGACAGTTGCAATCCCTTTTTCTTTTGGGGAAAAGGGTTTACTTAAAGGAGAGAGTTGATAATGCATTTGTTCCAGAGTTGGCTGTGGAGTTTTAGCAGCTCCTGAATGGGTGTACATGAAGCGTGACCGCTCCCATTCACTTTTATATATAAAGGTGAAGGACTGGAAATCCTTGTAAAACTAAAGAAATTAATTTTCTTAGTAATAGTAACAACTGCAGTGTGGACCAAAGGAAGCCAAATTTTAATGCCTTTTCCATGTCCTGTAAGAAGATAAAGTCTCATGTTTTGGGTCAATTTTACTTTGCAGAAACCCTAAACATTTTCAGGGATGATGAAAATCAAAAGCATGACAAGCTACTACTTGTAGCTTGCCTTTAGAAAAAGAAAAAAAATATAAAGAAGAGAAATAGGAAAGCAAAAAAAAAATCCCAGTCAGACTCATTATCATCTAAGGTGCATCCAGGTGCTACTTGAAATAGTACATACCCTTTAGCAGTCCCATTCCCTTCCTGGTTTAATAAATGTTGTGTTGTTGTATGACAGCAGATTTTACCAGTTTTTGCCTGTAACTGTGATGTATTGCATTCAGTAACTAATTGCCAAGCATATTGCCTGGAAACAGCTAAAGAGTCCTCAGGAGTCTTTTCCAGAAACTAAATGGTTCCCAGCAATTTCGTATTCTGAGACTTCTGAAATAAAATGTTAAACCAAATATTTGCAGCAAAATAAATATCTGTTTGGCACAAAAAGTGGAAATGGTCCCAAGGTGATATACAACAACCCTCACTGACAGTAAAGAGAGTTACAACTTCCTTTCTTCAGTTTTATCTTCAACCATGATTAAATTCTGCTTTGTGATTTTCAGCATTCTTCAGTGTTTTGATTCTGAGATTAATGGATTTAGATAAAATGTGGATTGAGTGAAGGAAAGATTTTTAATGATATATTTTTAGAAGAACAAGCTTTAGAGAAGGGGGAATTTTTCTAGGGGAAGGGACTGACCTCTCCAGGTTTTCCCAGCAAGCCATTGGCAAGAACAAGAAATAGAATCTTGGTCTCCTGGGACTGTGCCTGCTGTTGGGTCCAGCAGCCTCCACAGCTGCTTTTTATAAGTAACAGTCACAAAATCCGGGACTAAGGAAATGCCTTCATTGTAAACCAAGAAGCAAGATGTATTCAAATGCTTCCAGCAATTGTTGAGCTATTGATTCATAGTCATCCCTCAAAACATTAAACATGAAGAGCAGCAACTCTTTTCACTCCTGAAGTGCAGATCTGCATGGCACACGCATTAGGCAGAGAAGGAGCTGCCTAATTAAGAGAGCTTATCCTGGCTTTAATACAGCTTAAGAACAGCTGCTTTAAGTTGCATTATTGGCCTGTGGATGCCACTAAAGATGCTTTCTCCCCTTCAAAATGATTCTATTCTTTGGCCTTTAACAAATCAATGTCTACTTAAATAGGATGCAAATACTCTGATTTGGTAAGTGTCTTGTGTTGAGTGAGCCAGCAAGCTATTGGCTGCCTGCTGTTAACTTCTAATCCAAAAGGAGTCATCTCCATTTAAAATGACATATTGCACTATTTGTAGCATTTTCTAAAAGGCTGCTTAGCCAGGTGCAACTCTGATCCCACAGGGGCAGGAGCCACAGCTGCAAATGGATGGAAATGCAGAATTTTGTATTGCCAGTGAGAGAGGATCACCAGATGGGAAATTTAGCAGGAAATCTCTGTGCCATTGTGAATCTCAGCCTCTGCATTTCCAAGTGAAAACAAATGCTTGAATGTTGAAAATTATGACATATTAAACAATTATTGTGAATTGCAGTTAGCTGGCTCAGATATACCTGAGGTTCTGGAATTACAGATGGCAAATTTAACCAAGCATTGTGGTGTGCTTTTGCTGCAGATATTAGTGGAACACAGGAAAGTGCACAGAATCGCTGACAATGGCTTCCAACTGTATTGGGAAACCCAAGCAAAGGCAAGGAGAGAATTAATACACAGAAGCTTGTCGATGTACTCTGTTCAGAATAACACAATAACTACTTCTGCCATCACCTGTTTAGTAGTAAAACTGATCCAGCAAAAGAGTTGCACACAAGGATATAGGTGTTGTATTGGATTAGTCAGACTACTAGAGTGTTTTTAGTGAGCACTTCTCTGTGTGAGAGTCATACTGTCCTGCAGACAAGTCAGGAAAGCACAGGTGGTGGTGGGGGGGGATAAAGCTCTCAGAAATTAACAGTATTTACAATGGGAAAACTGTGTGTTTTGAGGAATGATGAAACATTTTTCACAAAATGACAGTTTCTTAAAATTGATTGGTGAGAGTAGGCAAATTTGATCATCACAAAAAATCATGTGTAATACATTGATAGATGATAACATTCACCTTACTGCATCAGAAGACAGTTTACAGGCTGTAGCATTAAACACTTAAGCACTTACACTGTCCACATGGCTTTCATTTGCATGTTTGTATACAAATATTTCAAGGCATGTGGAATTATACAGTGATATGCCAGGAAAGTGTTCTGTCTTCATATCTTGTAGGACAGTCACACAGGAAAATGCTGTCAGCTTTTATTGCTCCTGTGGAAATAACAGAATTTTTTTTTATGTGTTGTACTAACACAATATTTTTCAAATTACAGCTCTTTAGATAAGATTTTACCTTCCTGTATAAAGATCTCAATGTGATAGCAACATAAAAAATAAAAAGCACCACGTTTATTTACCATTTGACAAAGGAGTACAATAGGGACACTCACCAAAATATTTTCTTGTGCGTCTTCTGCGGGTTTTTCTGTCTTGGTGTGATAACAGCAAAATCTACTGAAGCTATTTAAGCAAATATAAGTTATATAGGTTAAACACTCAGTGGCGAAATACACATTTCCTTTTTTCAGAGCTACATTGTTTGAGAAACAGCATACTGTGTACTGACCTAGATATCAGGAGTGCAGGCTTCCTTATTGTGCCATAGGCTTCCTGTATCAGGGGCTTTCTTTGGATGTCTGGTACCTAAAGAAAATCTAAGAATTGAGAGGATGTCCAGAATTAACAGCTCTTAATTCAATCTTAACCTATATAAAGACTAACTCTGAAAGTACAAGCTGTGAAATTAGATGAGGGTGGTTCTGGCCGCAGAGCAGATTTCTTTGTGGCTTTGAAACCAGACTCTTCTGCATGGAGAGCACGTCTGTAAAGTGGAGATAGCCATGTGGTGTTGGAAGGAAAAGAAAATTTAAACTTTGAGGGGATACAAAAGGAATAAAAAGAGAAGTAGAAAGTAAAAAAAAAAAATATTATTTCTAACACCTGATATCTTCTTCCAAGCTAGTGGGAATATAATTTTTTTTTTTTTGAGGATAATCAATGATGCTGGAAAAATATGGAGAATAAAATGGAAAAACTGCCACTGTGTACTTGATTAATTAACCTTTCATAAAAAAAGGGGGTAATTTTGTATTGAAGTTGCTTTATTACCTTCATGTTCAAATTACAGAAACTAGATACATGCTTTGGGGTAAACACAGAAAACTAATATCCCTAGCTAGCCTTGCAGATACCTTGAAGGTCACTTAAAATACATGGTTTAGACACGCTAACAGAATACAACACTGATATTTAAAAGTATTATTCGTCATTGTGAGAATTTTAAATAAATGCAGTATTGTATTTTTTATTAAAAAACCTTTAATTAATTTTATTTTTAAATTATGCTTATCAGAACTTTTGTGGTGAAGCAGGTTATAAGCAAAATAACATTCCAGTCTAATCTACTGGGCAGTTTTTTGCGTGTGTGCGGTGCTCTGTCCTTACTATTAAGTCTTATTAACATCACAAAAACAGATGTATCACAAATTCAGTTACAAATGTGTGCTGTGACAGTGGAAGAGGTAATGAGAATTACAGATCTCCAGAAAAACATTGCTAGGACAACAGCCCTGCAATGTAACTAAGAACACAATACAGGGAACTTACTGATCCACATCATTGTACAGTTAGATGACTAATGGACACAGAAGCACAAGAAAGCTGATGCATGAACTCAGTATTTTGTGTCATATGCAGCATGTGTGTGCAAGAGAGACTGTCTATAACACTTCGTTGATAGTATTCTGTCAAAACTGATTTCTCAGTAATCAGTGAAATTTTAAAGCAAACTATTTTTTTTACAAAATATTCCTATTTTCCAATATTATTTTAATTTAAAACTTACAGTCTGTAAGAAAAGGGCTTTATTAAAGTCATAAACATTGCTATGCCAAGATAACAAAAATGAGAGCAGTTCATGCTAACATTAGGGTTCTGACAAACAATGAGGATAAAAGGAGATGGAATAGGACTAAAAAGAAAAGCTTTTTATCTGTTTCCATGTACTTCTAGACCTATTCTTAAATGACTGGAGCTTGTCCCAAAAGCACGAAGTCCAGAAATTCTTTTGAACACTGAATACTCTTGAGGTCTTTATCAATACCAAAAGACATTGGAAGTCTTGTCGAGTTTCATAGTCTTTGGAAATAAATTAGATATGCAGGAGTTAATTTATCAGTTAACATATATTCCCAGTTGAGTTTCTCTAGACTATTTTACTTAACAATGTCTCTTCATTTTTGTAACATGCCTGGTCTCAGGCCTTTAACTGTCTTTGCGTAAGTCATTCTGCAGGCTCTTTTTTCATATGTCACATTGCGTTGTTTATATAGCCTATTATGTCACTTCTCTCATTGCATGTAACTTCCCTTTGAGAAATGATAAACAGAGTTAAGTAGTCTCATTTAGGAAAAAACTGCATTTTGATTTTACAAAAATTCTTCCTTCAGCAAAATAATTTTATTTCATTATACCATATATACCAATATATAGAATAGTTAAAAAGGGAAAAAAAAAAAAAAGGAAAGAAGGAAGGAAGGGAGAGAGTCTGAAGACAACCCATTCTTTTAGCACATGGATGATAAGTAAAAGACAAGCTCTACTTTTGATTGACACATATCAATAGCATATAAAGCACTTTTACATACTTAAATCTTTAATTTTGTCAAAAGACAAGACAGGTAATAATATTATACAGTGTTTTGAGCATCAGCTAGTTGCACTAACCAAGGAATATATGAGATAAGCTAGAAAACGATCAAACTGCAAGGACTCCCTTCAGTCATTCAGGATTGCAGACCTTTCAGATTCAAACTTTTACAGACGAAGAAGAAACAGACAGGTCCTGCATATCCATACACTGCGAAGGCAGCAGTCAGAAAAACAAACAGGTAAAGCAGAAAAAGGGTGGTCTGCCATCATTTTAATAACAGTCTGAAAAATTACTATAGCACCTAACTTGCTTTTCCTGGCTTCAAAATTTTCATTACTGTACAACAAAGACTATATTCAGGTACCATGAAAGTGAGTACAATGTTTGAAGGATGTTCTCTACCCCTAATGATAATTGTTTGTTCAATATCTGTGTCCTAGCCAAAGACTGCAAAAGGTTATTCTGTCCTCTAAAATTGTTTAATTTGCCTATCACGAGGTACCTAATAGTCTGCAGTCACCAGTGAAGATAAATAAGGATCAGCACTTCAGCTTCCAAACTTTAAGATGTCATGCACTTTTATTACCACTATTTATCTTATTTATTATCTGATCGATTTTATTTAAGACCAAGACTCTGAATGAAACACTATTGCTTCAGAATGGCATTTGCTCAGAAAGCACACTTCTAATAAAGGTCAGGTGAACTGAGTCACAAAGAATTCAGCTTTCTTCCCTACATGTTTTAAATGAAAAATAATTAGAAATGGCAGCTTTAGATTGTTAGGAAATACCTCCATTCCAGACACAATAACTTCAAGTGCATGATCAAGCAGCAAAGAGTAGCAAAAATCTTTTTGTATCTGTTTTGTTCTATACTTGTGTTAGTACTATTCTTTTCACCAAATTCTGAAACCTAAGAGGTCTGTTGTGACCATCTCATCCAACAAGCCACAGAATTTCATTAATCAATTCCTGCATCAGACCTGTAATTCCTGCCTGAGTAAGACTAGGTGCCATTCAACAGACACTTGATATTGGTTCAAACACTTCAGGTGGCGGAGTATCACTTACAGTCATGGTAAATTACTCCCACTGCTAGTCATTCACAGTTATTTCTCATTTGAAAGTGTCTAGAGTAATTTCCAGTATTTTGTTGTGATTGTCCCTGCTAAAGTTTCAAATCTTTTCCTATTTTAAATCTGTAGGTTCTCATACACGATGGAAAAGCTATCCTTAAACATTTGTTCAATAAAACCAATTATTTTAGGTCTCTTTTGTGTAAGACCAGTTTTCTAGGCAACCAATTATATGTTTTGGGACTTTTTGCTGCAGTATTCTAGAAAACTGCCTTATATTTAATAGCATTACAGTCAGTTGCTGCAAATAAATCCCCAGAGGTGGTTGTGCATCGAAATAATGTAAGACATGAAAATGCTAATAAATTTTGAAATTTAAATTTTTTGTTCTAAAATTCTGATTGCATCTCTGTAAGTATTATAAAACAAGTTCCCTTTTACTCTTTCACCAATATTCCTGATTTCAGTGTCTTCTCCCTGTTTTGGCAAGTTCTGACAGTGAAAAGTGTTAGATCATGCATTTGCTACACACCCAGAAAACCAAACATCATCTGGGTCAATATAAGTTTTATGAACAGTGGAGAATGACCTGGAAGATAAGAGCCACTGTTACATGTATTACATCCAGTAATTTATTGCCACAACCTCATCTTTCAACTCCATGGAGCAACGGTGTCTCCTAGTGGTTAACTAGTAGCTAAGTCAGGCAAGGACATTTTCAGAAAGTATTCGACTCCGTTTCGGTTGATATATACAAACGTATTATCATAATAAAGCTAAGACTTGTGTAAATTGTTTCTGTTGGAAGTGGGTTTATTAAAAATTAATTCAATTACTTCAGATACCTGGATTTACATACTTTGGAAATAAATAGCTTCTTTGGGAAAAAAAGAATTAATAACATCAAATTTTGTGCCTGTGGTCTTACCCTTCCTTGATTATGACTCAAATTGTCTTCCCCTCCCCCTGGCAAAGGATGCATTGACTAGATTAATTTAAAAAAAAAAAAAAGCAACAACAACAACAACAAAACAAAAACAACTACTTAGTTGTGCTGTCTTTAAACATTTTTCATATGCATTCACTATAAGCACTGCTTGAGGTTAATGGGAAATTTCAGTCCCTTGTGCAAAGGAGTGCTTAATAAATCATTCTAATTTCTTCCATTGCATATTCTCTACAACACACAAAAACGGAAGGGAGTAAATGTCTCCCTATCTTCAAATTCAGTTTGAGACATTTTACTTAATGAAATGTATATTTGCATAAACATTTCTCAATGGGGATGGCATCTCAATTTGTACTGTGGAACTTGAGAGCAGAGCTTTATAACCTTAAGTTCTACTCATTGATCCTGAGTTACTGTGTACTAAGTAATTTCCTATTCATATTTATCTTAGATTTTAAACAATATAAGCTCCTAAGCTTTGTATACAGAGATACATTTTGTAGAAAAATACCAAGGTCCATCTACTGCTACTTGCCAATATGTCTGACAGCAGACTTGGTGTTTTTTCCATAGCAGGGTTACAGACTGAAATGAGGTTTTTATTTAGCCGTAAATTATTTTGCTATGCTAGAAGAATATAAAAAATACTCGATTGCATGTATGGGAGATGAATAAAATATAAAGCTGGCAATATTCTAGCATCTGTGAAGAATCTCATACAGAACAGGTGAAAAAAGAGCTGCTCCTTCAGTAACAGAGATAAACACATACAGATAAAGATATACTTACATCAGAAGCCTGAAAGTGGGCAAAGAATGACATGCAAACAACTGATACTCAGCTTAAATCAGGTTTGGTTGACTTGACATACTAGAAAGTATTGCCAAGGCACAAGGCTACATTTTGAACTTTTTGATTATAAAGAAGGGTGCCAGTTGTATGGGTTCTAGGAATGTTATACACTTGAAAACTTTTAACAGGAAAAATTGCATACTGTTATATTAAGCTTCAATGGAATTGATATATAGACATTTAAAGCCATTTGAGTGATTTAAATTTTTTTTTGGTTTTCCTCACTAAAGCTGCTGTTGCTACAATATCCAAGTTCACTGCAAATGAATTCCCATGTATGAAATGTAGAAATTCACAAAATATTGATGAACATATTAAACTAAACCTGAAACTTTCCACAGGTTACTTAATTTACAAGTGACATATTCACTTTGTTTTATTTAAATTTCAGACCTTGTAGTTTTTCAGTAGTTTGAAATTTTAGTGTGTCAAAACTTTGGTATGTTTTGCAGGGGAGCTTCACATAGAAAATTCAGATGCTGTAAAGCACAAATATGGAGATGCTCAGGACACGAGTTTTGTTATTAGTCCTATTTCTACCAGGGTTGTGATTATAAAAACACATTGGTCTTGTTATTAAAAGTCTTGTATGAGCCTTTACATCTTAGGACATTGAGGTGCTTTCTAAAGAAGGAGGCATCAATGTCACCAGGTTTCAGATCTAACCAATTCTTCTCTGAAAATTAAGTCTTCTAATGTCTTTGGCAACACAGTTTCTGTACAGCTCCTTTCACCCTTGCTTGCATGAGAGTTTATTGTGCTGATATGCATGGAATAAAGACCCTGTAAAGTGAAGAATGCATAATAACTGTGTCCAAGTTAGCATAACTTGTTGACAGAGCAGAGACTACTCCGTGTCTCTGATGCAATTTTTATAAATAGATTGAGTTAGTGTAGTAAAAACCATTTAGAAGCTTTAATGCAATCAAGTGGAATTCTAGAGTCATCCTTATCTATATGTTTCAGCCACTGAAGGACTCTCAGAGGTGGCTTGTGCTTTTCCTTTTCAGCAGAAGCTTTTACAATGAAGGTAATGCTGAGAATGGTTGGCTGGATTTTCCTAACTCCATCATTGCCTTTAGAATTATATGAAATGTTCAAGAAACAATATTAATTTACAGATGGTGTAAGCTAGATTGTCACAAAAATTGTAACATAATGTAACTGTCATTTGCACATAAGATTGGCCCATTTCTAAATTGACTGTTAGGAAAATATTTCACAGTACTGATCAAAAGCTGTTGATGCAGATAGGCATTTTCTCTAATTTTAGTTGCAAATAGGTAAAGTGCTTATCAACAAAACTCACAAGGTTTAAGAGTCTGTACTTTGGGCATGACTCCTCTGGCATTCAAGTTGCCAAACAGTACTTTTGAATTAAAATAGCTTTGTTTAAAATGTGACTGACTTGCAAAAGTGTCTAAAATCAACAAAATTCAAGTGGATGGATTTACCAGAGATTTACTTATAAATATGTACATAAAAACAGGTTTGATTCCTTCAATATGGAAAAGCTAACGAAGGTTTTACTATTGATTGCAATCTGTGTTTAGCCGCATGCAGGACCAGTGAACTAACCAGGTGACACTTCTTCTTAAATTCATCTGCAATGCAGAAGAGTGAGTGAGAATAAATACAAATCAATAGCAAGGTATATCTGTAGTTCTGCAAAAAAAGAAGGGAACAAAGGATAAAAAAGAAGACATCTGAAATTATTATAATTAACGTATCCTAGAAGATATGAACGAACTATAAGAATTTTATCAGTATTTCTAGCATTTGGCCAGAAAAAAAATCTGAATCAAAGTCCTAGAAACAAATGCACTCATGTAACTAATGTTATTATAGAAGGAGTTACAGTAATGGTGCAGATAGTGAACAGCTGGCATTTAGTTTTCTTTCCAACGCAAATGAAGTTCATCCTTCCGGTCTAGAAAAAAAAAGACAGTGATAAGCTGAGTGATAAGCTACTTTTAGATGGCCTGAGAGAAGACAAGAGTGACAATTTCCCACCTAATTCTCTGTTACCATGACATTGTGACCCTGCACTGTGCTGTCTATTACAGCTAATGGACAGGCCAGATTTTCAACAAAAAACTCAACACTTTAAAAGGTTTGTTTCTGACACACCAATGTAAGTGGCCAGTAGTCTTTGAAAAATATCTGACCATGTGCATTTTACTGAGAAGCTGCAGCATGATCACACCTGACACTTAAGTGTAGAAGCTGTTGTCTTGAAATAACTAGATTTATTAAATTCACCTAAAATTCTTTTACTATGAGTCTGGAGCAAACTGTCCTATATCTGACCAGACTGGAGGAGGAGTATGGTATGTTTGTGATTCTACTGGATAGGATGTCTGATATGAAAGACAGAGAACATATAATGTCATCCAGGTTTGCCTATTGTAGTCCCTGTTCAGGTCAAAGGATAATGAGAAGAGACAACTGTTTCAATCCTGGGTTAGGGTACAACCGCTCTGTAGCTTGCAGTTACTTTACTTTACAAATTAAATCCCCCACTGATCTAAATTAACATATATACTGTGATTATATTGGATCTATGCTAGTTGATTTCAGCTGAAGGACTGATTCAGAACTTTCTTCAGAATAAGCGATTTGCAATTTTTCAACTGGTTTAATTGAATCCGAAATTCAATTTGTTCATGTTACCTGCAACCTTTAAACAATCAATGGCTATACAACTTCAGCAATGACTCTTTAAAATTAGAATTATTGAAAAGCAAGTAGTGATAAACAGAGTGAGGTGGTATTGATTGGCCAGTGGAAGACATCGATTTGAACTGTAAACAGGTATTATGTTAGAAAAATTGCATTATTGTATTTTTTACCACTCTTTTTCTAAGTAATTTATTTTATTATGGTGTTAATATGCTTTTAATTTCTTCAGCAGATTTATGACTGAGGAAACATGAAACTCTGAAAAACATCATGTAAAATGGATTGAAGGCACAAGTTTCCACAGTCTTTTTTGTTCATTAGATTGCGAATGCTGATGATTTACGGAATAAATATGCTTACCACATAAACTATATAAATGTATTTATACTGTGTCCGCAAATGGGCTTTCTCAGTACAGAGGAAGTGTTCTTTTTTATCTAGATATATTCCATCCTTATTTTAGCCAAGCAAGAAATTTTTGTACTGATATTTGTGAAATGTGAAATAGGTATGCCTATGCACACCTATGCACATGGTCTCTGTGTGTATTATTTCAGGAGAATAAACTTGAAAATCACTAGAAATCTTCAAATTTCAGGCATGAAAAATAGACTAATACTTTATCTAATCTATAATTAAAAATATTTTTATTATATCAAATGAAATAACAACATATACCAAATAACTAAGGGATGAGGACTAGAATAATAATAGCACTCTTTAAACACAAAAGATGATACTCTGTGTATCAATGAGCTTTTAATCCAAATGTGACAGGTGAAGGCACAGAATGACTAATCTAGCAGTAGAAAATGGTTTGAGATATTCTCACTAATTTTAATTGGTGACTAAACAACTAAATGGGAAAAAAAAGGGAAAGCTACACAAGAAAATTACACATAAGAGCTAAAACCATATGGAGAATAGAAAAGAGAATGAAAAAGAAAATGAAAAGACACAAAAGATGAATAAACAGCAAGTCTGCACAGGTTAGAAGGAATTTGGTAAAATTTAAGTTCTGCAAAAAGAAGATCAAAAGTTTGTGGCAGACCCAGTATCTTACTCTTCACATCTGCTACAGAAATCTTTGTTTTAGCTATTGTTGTTCATCCCTCCTCTCATCAGCATGGATCTGCGTTGCTAATTCTGCACTTGCACTGTGTGCAAGTTTCTTATCAATGTCAGTGGAAATGTCAAGCATGAAATGTGTTCAATATATGAAACAAATTTGTATCCAGAGGAAAATTTTGCCTCAGTTTTGTCTGCAGGCTTAACACAGATGCAGAATTAGAACAACACAAGCAAATCCAGGCACTTGCAACAAAGTTTGAGTTACATATTTTAAGGAGCTGATCATCATCTCATACTGACTGTATATCTATCAATTCTGGTGAATTCAGTGCAATGACACTCAATGGACATATTTCTGGTAGGGAGTTTGAGCTCTCATGGTCTGCCATTTTGTAGACATAGACTCCAAAACTGTTAAAAGGCATCACAGTGCTTCTAGTTTTTACTGGCCTCGGTAGGATTTGAACACTTCAAAATTGAGAAGTTGGATGTAAATATCTAAACGACAGCTGGTATTTTTGAAAAAAATGAGATTACTTATTCAACTTACATAAAATCTAATGGCTGCAAATCTGTTTAAATCTGAGCTCAAAGTTTAAAAAAAAAACTCTGTTAATAATACCTGGCAGCTCTATAATTGTCTTTCTTTATACATCCATTTTTAAAAGATCTTAGGGCTTTTTTACTTTTTTTCCCATTTTTCTATTTGCTGAATATACACCTCTGTACTGTACCATAATTTCATAATTTACCTGCAATTTTGCATGTATCCACTGTAAAAAATTCCATTCTGTTGCATTTGCAATACAGAATAATTTGGTTTTTAAAAATTTCTCCCCAGTTGTGTTTATGGAAAATGTAGTGAAAAGTTTGTCTTTTATTGAATTGATTGAGGAAAATAACCAATGCGAAATTTTAAAGCTTATACTCACTACAACATGATGTGGAAAGGATTCAAAAGAAATAGGATCAATAGGGTCAAAAGAAAATGCAGACATTACCCTAATTTGGTATGCAGATGTGATTTGTCTCACAAGACTTCAAAGTTTCATGTTATTTTCATATAAAACTATTTCAAGTAAGAGCTGCAAACACATCCGTGTAAGTTTTATTGCTTGTCTGCATCTGTCACCCATGCACACATATTCCACACAAACATACAAAAAGATAAGGAAAATAGGCCATCTGAAGGTTTATTTTTTCTTTACAGATATGTTTTTGTATTTCTAATTTGAAAGCATCCTTACACAAAAGAAGGGTGTACTCTTTTAAAATCTCAGGTGCAAGAGCAATGCATGCTGAACAATAGCACTTTCTGCTCCGGTGGGTATTGGCAATGGTTGGACA
The DNA here is from genome assembly GCA_013396755.1 of Sclerurus mexicanus. Classification (NCBI taxonomy): domain Eukaryota; kingdom Metazoa; phylum Chordata; class Aves; order Passeriformes; family Furnariidae; genus Sclerurus; species Sclerurus mexicanus. The sequence goes on along the minus strand of VWZF01005260.1, from coordinate 607,261 downwards.
TGAGCTTTCCCTCTTTTATAAACACAAAGAAGGGCATGTTCTAGAAATACCAGACACCACAAAATCTTGAGGACAGAAACTAAGTACCAGGTACCTCAAAAGAGAACCAATATGTACCTTGGATGAATGGCCATGGTTCAGAAGCTGCAAACAATGCTCTCTAAGCTCCTTTTCTGAGGGTAGCTGAAGGGCATGGACCTGGCTGGCCTGTGAGCACTTGCTGGCCCATAGTCCATTGTCTATGCTGGCCACTTCATATTTATTGCTAAAATGAATCTCCACATTTGCCTGAATGCTGTAAAAAATAATTGTTCATTTGAACACTCACTTTGTAAATGCCTTTACTGGTATTCAGAAGTCACGTTTTATTACTGTCTTGCTTCAAAATTCAAGTCATCTAATCAAAGTGTAGAAGCTACACTTGATGGTTTCTGTAATCAATCATACAGGACTGGAGTAAGACAGGGCAGACTAACAGCTGAAATTGAAAGCAAACTTTAATTCTGCACATATTATGCACAGATAGATAAGTTTAAATTTCAGAGACAAAATCTAGTGTCCCCTATTTTATGGTTGCTAAAATACTAGCCAGTAATTAGGGTTTGGTATGTTTTATGATTGCAGTTTTATCATGGAAATCTCCTGTTTCTATGGGATTGTTTGCCAGAATCTAGTCTTTCATTTAAATAAAAAGTGCTTAAATTTATTTGCTTTGGATATCCAGATGCATAGAGATTTCATCTCCATTAGTAGGATTTTTTTCTCTTAAGCAATACAGATGCAGACAGCAAGAGATACACTCTTCTACGGCCAATACATACAAATGCAAATAGCATACAAACAGATGCAGTGTTCTATTCTGCAAATAGTTTGAAAAAAATGGCTCTGGAAGGTGTAATGTGATCCCTTTATAGCAATGTTATATTAAATGTGAAATGGAAAAATGTAATCAAGAAAACTATAAACATTTCACTACTGCTTATGCAATTCAGATCATAAAGTCAAGGTACTAACTCAGAGCTGAGATACTGTCATGTTACTAAATATAGGCAAATTTACCACAAGTTGCTGTCCAAATGCAAGAAACTGTAGTTAAAGGCAGTCAAGAGGGCAGATTAACAGTTTCTGTGTGATTTTTTAACACATTGAGATGTATGGAAAGCATTATGTAAATTGACATTAACACCATTTAATAACATATGACTGTAAATTTATTTAAATTTTTGGCCACAAAATAAATCCTTGGGAGATTTGTGAAGCCTGTTACAGAATGCCAGTTTTTCTTAAATCGCCCTTAATAAGTTTTCCATAATTTTAGAAAATGCTGAGTACTCAAAGTGGAGTAAACCACAATACGAAGGAAGTTCCTCGTCTTTTCATCTCCTTCTCTACATCTAAGTTTTACAGGGGGATGTGAAAAGCTCCTGAGTTACCCTATGGACTGTCACACATAGCCTTGATCCCAGGGCAGTGGTCCCAAAACTGGGAGTAGAGTGTGGGAATAATTCAGTTCTGAAGCTTGTCTGTATGGACTAAAGAGTTCACACAAATCAGTGTGAACTTGTGTGGGTGGACAGGTCATCTGGCACAAAATGTCCTTGTCTAGAGCATGAATTCGGAGTGGGCAAGATTAACACTGAACGGATTGTGTTTGACCCAAGTGAGGTCCAAGCAATATCTTGGTTCAGAGAGAAACACCTGAGGTTTTACATTAACTGTTGAAACAGACTCTGGGAAGCAGAATTATTCTCCCTCCAGCCCTGGAAAATCTCTTTATTAGTGAGATTTGCTTTTTGTTTTCGCAAATAGCACAGACTTAAACAGGATCAATGAAACCCAAGTTGATCCACAGCTCTGAAAAAATATGCAGCGAGGCTTAATATGTAGTATCCCAGTTGTTGAGAAGACTTTTATCATTTTAGATTATTTTCTTAGTCACCCTGGTATTGCTGCCAGGGGTCTGAGAACACTAACAGCTCAGAATAACCCAGCTCAGCCTCACCGGAGACGTCTGCCCACACCCTCTGCCCACAGACCCAGGAGCCTAATTTCAGTGTAGCCCTGGGCTATGCTTCTTGGAAGGATCTTCAACCTGCACTATAAGCAGCCTCACTCCTGTTTTCTGGATATCTCAGACCTGTGCTGTAGCTCCAGTCCTGCCTCTTGGTCCCATCTTGCTCCTGACTGGCCCCACTGGATGGGTCCCAGCCTGGTTTGCTGCTTGCTGTGCTGTTGATGCCCTCCAATGCCCACACCTTCCATGATTAGCTACTGTGAGGCATCACCTGCTGCTGAGGGACGTTGACTGTGCCTGGTCACTTTTAGCTCCTGACTCCTCCACTGTGGGACAGTCCAAGTCTTTCTGCTCCCTGGAAACTGTAGGAAAGGGGAACACATCTGCTGTTTTTGTCAGAAGTGCCTAGAGCATGGTGTGTGCACCAAAAATGGCTCAAGGAATCAGTAGAAAAATTACCTTACTGAGCTGAGGAATGGAGCTCTGAGCTGTTAAACCTTACCAGTGTAGTGACAATTCTGTGCGGTGACAAACATGCCAAGGAGATAACAAGTGGGTTTCACCCTGGAAGGGCCTGTTTAAAGATCACACTTGCCACGCTCCTAAGTTTCTCAAGTCCTGTTGGGGGGATCTGTGTCTCCACAGAGTTCACAGCAGCAATAATTTTGCAGTGCAGGGTCCATTTCTTATCATGTTTCTGTTATGGCACCAGTCACTTCATTAGTATGCCTGTCTCGGGGTTTGGTGCTTTTGCTGTCTATTTGCTTCTTCTACTTTCTAAAGTGTCATTCTGGAGTAACCACGAACACTGGCAGCCAACGCTTTGTCTCTGACTACCACCCATCTGCACAACCTATCTGCAGGCAACCCGCCCAGATTTGCCTGGCAAAACATCAGCAGACATAAGTATTGAAATCTCCCCCACTCATAGGATGGTTTGGCAGGTCTGGAGACTACTGGCAGACAGGGAAAGAAAATTTGCAGTTGTGGGCAGACACAGACTGTTCTTTCTGATATTCCCAGGCAATAAACACCTTCGACCATTTTAACATAATTAACAAAACAAAAAAAACCTCTTTGCATTCCTTTTGTAGTCTTGCCTTCATGCTACCTAAGTGCTAAACACAAACATGAGGTGATTTAACAACAAGTCATTGGGGAAAAAAAATTTCAAATCATTTTCCTCATAGAATAATTTCACAATAAATTTTATGCCCAGAGTTTCATAGATGAGATATTTCAATATGATGGTTTCCATCTTAATGGCTTAATCAAAGTATTTTTTAAGGTTTATGTCATTTCTTATTTGTCTGAACTTCTTACTGATTATAAAATATCTGTGCAGTTCATTATTCCTTTTATATTTCTGAAGAAAGATGTGAGTCTAGTGTGACTGGCTTTTATTTTTCAGACAGTTCTTTGCTGGAAAAGTGTTTTTGAATTCTAGATACAGGATTTAAACTTCAAAGTCTTTTTTTGTTCTTTTATCATTTTGTCCTCGAATAGCAGACTATTCTGTATATATATATATATCTGTACAGAAACAACCTTCAAAGATCACAGGAAATTATTTTAGCAATATCTCAGAAGGTGGCCTCCAACAGCAATTTTCATTACTGCAAGGGATGCTATAAAATAGATTTTCAGTTCTGTCTGTTCCCACATTGAATTCAGGCTCAACTCTGTCAGGGACAATGATATTATTACTTCTTTATCCTCTAACTTACTCTTCACTGGTTTCCTCCTATCTCACAGGATACATAAGGCTTTGGGAGTCTTCTAACAAAATTTAATGCTATCTGCCATTTTTTATGAGCTCAAGTTCACTGTGCTATAAAGAATGAAACAGATACACCATTATTTTTTGTACCAAAAGACAAGAACAAGCCAAATGAGCTCAGGATTAATTGTGCTAAATGATTTATCTGTACTAAGAGAGAATGTTCACAGAAGTAAAACTGGGAATATGGTAGGTAACACGTCTGTTGAGACCTGGTGGGGAGAAGAAAAGAAGTGGAGCTGTCTTCATATGGGGAACTGCAGCTCAAAAACCTTGATTCTGTAGAGTACTTTAGTACTTTTGGCATATCTTTACGCAATTCTCTTCATTGTTAGTGTTATTGTTGGGAAAAAATTGGAGGCTAAGATGAGGAACACATTCTCAAATTTATGAAGTAAATGGCTTTATCACAGTCTCACAGGAAGCCTTTTGCAGCTTTAGGGATTGGATTACTGCCCCCTTATTATGAATCTACTACCATAACCTCAAATTAATTTCTTTTATGCCTATTTGGATAGGAAAATCTTTGCCTTTGTACATGCATTCTGGTTTCTTAGCTCTATACTGATGGCAGAATTACAGATTCCAGCAGACAGGTCTGTTTTTCTTTTTGTTTGTACTGTCCTTCAGCATTTGTACCAGAGTCAGTTTATTTTCTGTTTCTGACTGAGGGCAAGTGATTGTACTAACCAGATAAAATAGATCTCAGTACTTAACATACTACATTGTTGTTTACAGAGAAACTTACTCTATTAAAAAATACAATTAGAAATATGTTAGAAATTGTGATTATAACTTCTGTTTCAGAATCACTCTTTCAAAATATTTGTATTGCACATTCTTGTAAGGTGCTTTCACCTTCTCTTTAACAGTGCTCAGTACATTTTTGTGATATAAAACATTAATTTTTCCATCTGAATAAAAAGGATTAAAAACAAAACTGTATTTAAAAATGGTAGAAGTTCTGTAATATCCTTCACAATTAAAAAAAAAAAATGCTCATCCTGTAAGCATTCTTTTTTTGGTTCCACAGATTATTACTGCCACAAGAGACTTTTTACTGGTTTGTGTCTGAAAATGTATAGATTATAAATGAAGACAAAATATCAGTACTGAGAAAATCCTTTTTTTCAAGAACATATTTTATACTTTATATTTTATCAATCCATTAAAACACCTTGGGTATGAATGCGGCCTTTTCTTTCTAAATAAAATATAAAGCTAAAATAATAGGTCTTACTCAAAATCATAACATTGTAAAATCTCTACTGTTTCTAATCTTTCTCAGTTGCAAGCCCATCTTATTCTGACAATCCTGGGGACAAAGCAGAGTACCCAGAGAAGCTCATTCAAGCACCAAGTTCCCTGTGCCCCTGTCTCCTCTGGCTGGAAGCTATTTCTGAATAACTTTCTTGCTGTCCTTTCTGATTACTAGTGTTGCATCTTTTCTGGGATGTGGGAACTGCTAACTTATGCCTCCTGTTGAGAAGAGAGACCACCTCCTGTGGTTTCCTTAACACAGCCTTGACTGCAGCTGAGCAGTGGTGACCCAGCACCCGCAGCCATGACATACCGTCTTTGCTGGGTGTGAGCCCTTCCTCACTCAGCTACGGCTCAGCAGGAGCCACCTCTTGGAAGACATGATTTTCTGGATTTGAGAACAAAACAACGGTGTGCCTGCATGAAGGAACGTAGGTTCATTCCAAACATTCTCCAAGGTCCACAAGAGGTACTGATGTAGTGCTTCTGGTGCATGCCGCTGAGCTGCTAGGCATCTCCTGTGCGCTGTAACCCTGCTGCCACTTACAGCCTCTCTTGGCATGCTGCCTTCCAGCCCTGCAGCTGCCTGACAAAGGAACACAGAGCTCTGGACTAGCAAACTATCTTCAGGACAATGCAGCTGAGCAACAGATTCTTTAATTCTAGTGCAGCGTCTGGTTGGTTGCAAATTTTCACTAGCATGAAAATTTTCTAGAGCTCTGTCTAGAAAAGAGTAGAAATTTACTCAAAAGGCTGTTTTTATACATTTGGAAGGCAATTGAGGTAAGCCTAAAAGGCAAAATGAAATAAATATATATTATAAATGAGGCCAGTGAAGTTATAGAAGAATATAGAAACTACCGTAAATGTATTGTCATAACTTACACTGAAATACATTTTCCAAGTCTGATTGATATGATTCAAAATGCAATTTAAAAGACTACTTTGAAACAAGGAATGAAAGCTAATTTGTAATTTTAATTAACACAGCAAATTCATATAAAAATAATTTGATAGAGGTTGCAAAAAATAGAAAACTGATATCTGCTCCCCCCCTTTTTTTTTAGTTTATACTCAGTGTTTGGGATTTGGTTTAGTTTGGTTTGTTGTTTTGTTTGTTTTGTGGGGTTTTTTTAAGGCTGCTAATTTTCTCACTGTTTGTACTCTACAGCTGGCTAAATGAAGTATGTGGAGTTTTTTATGTGTGTGTTTCCTGGCAAGCATAATTAAAACACTTCTTATTTCTCAAGTTTTTCACATTTCACAGGCTTAAGAATCAAAGATCTACCATTCAAAAAAGAAATAAAAATCCCTCATTCTGAAAACATCTACATGGTCATAGTTGTTCTGAATCCTTGTAACATCATGGGATAGTAATATTAAGACCATACATGTAAGGGAAATAGCTAGTTGCTGCTTGACATTTTTAAATGCAAGATTAAAATCCAAATCTTATTTATTAAGTCTAAAGAACACAGCTTTTTAGCATAAACTGATAATTCTTTTAATGGTATTTTTAGATAATATTTGTCTTATCAGTCATGATTTAAAATAAAATTGAAATGTAACAATATAAACTTTTGGTTTCAAGTGATGGCTCTTTTCTCTAGAAAAATATTTTTATAAGTAATTACTTCACTAATTATCAATTGAAAATAATTACTCTAGATAAGAAATGAAAAAGAGTTAAAATAGGGTAAAAATAAGGAAGGCAGGGAAAATGTTAAGGTTTTTTGGTCAGAGCCAGTGTGAACACTGTAATAAGGCCATTTTGTATTGGAAACTACTTTTAAAATTTTAAACTAGAAAATACTGAATATAAAGAATATTAAATAGGAAATTTATTAAATAAGTAAATAACTTTTAATAATAAATAATTTCATTATATAAACTACATATAAACAAAAGGTGGTATGTAACTAACAATATTTAAAAGACATTAGAATTCTTTTGGATAACAAAGCTTTTAAGCTTCATTAACAACTACACTCAGGCTTATTAAGCAAAATTTCATTAGATAAACATAGCATTTTGACCCTATAAAATCCCAAGAGTCTATGTATCCAGAATAGCTTAAGCTTTCCTAGAACCAAGAGCGGATATATTTGCAGTTCCTGGGGAAATCAGGTGGAAGAAGCATGGTGCTAGCTGTTTGTCAGTTTGAAGAAGTTTCATTGGGGAGGAAAGGAGAGCTTCATTCAAGAATGCCTAGTTTTATGAAGTGCATCTTAATGATGAGATGACAAATGTTTTGCTTGAGAATCTTTATTGCAATTATTGCACTTCATAAAAACAAGGCATTCAAGTCTTGTATGAAATGGTTTACCCATAAGTCAGTAGTTCTATTGATTTGATGAAGTCTAAAATATCATTAATTATACTCTCTAGCCACAGAATTGTGTCAGAAGGGAACTTGGGAGTAGGTGTAAATGTATACTGAATTTTAAATCTGTTTGCTTGTACTTGCTTAATTTTCATTGCTGGACATTTACCAATACATGTCCTGAGATGCAAATGTGAAGTGGGAAAATCTAATATGTCAGGCACAAAGGACTGACATTTAAAGGAATGGATGTTTAATTTAAGCATTCTCTTAGAACTATGGTATCCTGAAGCACACAGACAGGGATTTTTGAACCTGGATATTAAGCAAACTCAAGTTTGAATGTTGAATCATTAATGTGAACTGTACTGCACTAGTGATTATATTGACTCGTAGTTATTATTTAAGTTCATTTTGTTGTCTGATAATGATTGGCTAATTACTTTAGGGTCAATGAATTCACATTAATCAAATGCTGACTGTGGAAATGACCATGTGGAATGTGTAAAGATGAGCTGCTGGACTACTATTGGCAATTATTAATTATTAAAATTTCTAGTTATTAGAAGTTCCCAAAGGCAAACCAATAAATTTATTTTAGTCCAGTAATTTGTCTTCTCAGTATCTTCAGTGTTGTACTTGGGAAGTCAAATCCAATGTATTTAATACAAATGATATTGAAGGGATTTGACCCAGTTCTTACAGATATGATTTTATCATTTGAGTGTGAGGGGGAACATTGTTCAATCTGTGACACTGAAAGCTTAGAAAATGTTTTTTCCTAAAACTAATTTCTACAAGAAGATCATCTCAGTTTCTGGTTGAAAAAGAATATAAGAATAGAGGGAAATAAGAAAAAATTAGGTGAAACAGTACGATTTTTTATAAACATGAAAATCTAAATCAGAGTATATTGGGAACTCATTTTGGGCATCCTGAAAGCTTTCAGCTTGCCCTTTGAATTAGTCACTATCACGGCTTAGACATCATCTAGTCCCATCACCCTCCTCAAGCAGTGTCAGCTAGAGCAGTTTGTCCCAGACCATGTCTAGTCAAGTGTTGAATATTTCCAGGAGAGGAAACTGCACAACCTGGCTGGGCAATCTGTTCCAGTGTTTGATCACTCTCACAGTCAAAAAAGGTTTTTTTCAATTTTTTTAATATACATTTCCTATATTTCTCTTTGTGCCTATTTATGCTGGTTAATGTCTGCACAAACCAGCATCATAACTTATGTATTTAACATATTTAGTCTGAGAATTCACACTAGATGATTTTATATGCATGTATGCTTTGGTGGTTTTTTGTTTGTTTGTTTGTTTGTTTTTCTCATTCTAAATTAGTCTGCTTTTCTAATCATACTAGTTTAGTGGAATTTCTCTTGACAGTTTCAAGTTGGAATGTCAACACTTGAAAGGCTACCTTTTTAGAAGTAAGGTATTTACATTAAAATTCTATTTTTTTTAAAGATAAACTAGGTATAAATACATATATGTACAGTACAAAGACAATTTCTTCCTTAATTATGAATAATTCACCATGGACATGATTGTTACCCTTACTTCCCCATACCAGTGCATATAGATGACTTGGCCTTTAGTTTTATTGTGCAGCTCCAGCTTAAGTTTAACAAACCAATCACCTCTGGAGGTAAGGCTGTGCATGTGCACAGCTGCTCCATGGCATGTTCAAAGCCAGGCCAGGCTTGCAACTCTCATGGGGTGAAAGAAAAGGCAGCACTGTGTCCCGCACCTCCATGGCAAGGCAGTCATGAACAAACATCATGCAGTGGTACTGCAGGGGTTCTCAAATATCCTCCCAACAAAAAAAATAACCCAACTGCAAGAGGATAATTACAGTAATTTGGTGACTTGAATTTTATGGTTGAGGAAAGCTCAGGCCCAACAATGTTTAAGATTTTATGAACTCAATTTGCCTAATGAGGTGCAGCAGAGGTGACAGCATCCCTAGTGCAAAGCATGTATTTAATTTTGATGAGTTATGCATGGCCAGAAAAAACAGCAATTTCCTTTTGACAAGCATTATTACTTATAAATCACACTAGTGGCACATCAGCATTAATGCAAATGGATGAGCAGATTAAACAAAAGCTACCTGATCCTGTTCCTGGCTCTTATCCCACAGGTGCTCCCACAGAGAGCTGCAGACTGCCCTTTAGCTTTGCCCTTTAGCTTTGGTTCCATGGCAGATAACATCTGTTTTATTCTCTACTTAGAGGATCCTGCACCCTGCCCTTTACTATTGAATAGGTCTGGGCAGGGTGAGTAAGGGCCCATGGGACCAAGGGAGGTGCAGGGATTGAGCCATTGAGCCGTTTTGCTCAAAGGTCTTTGCAATATTAAATATTTGAGGAGGCTTTGCTGAGGAGACCCTGGAAGAGGAGCCAAGGTGGAGGAGCCTGTGCTTTTGAGAAGGAGAAAGCAAGATTGTGAGAGTGCCCAAGGAGCAGCTCCCAGGCAGCATTAGTAGCAACGTCCAGCTGAGAGATTGCAAATGTACAGAGCATCACTGTGACCTTAGTGATGAAATCAGCCTTTTTAGCTGCTTATCACACTTTTATGACATGGCAAAAAAAAGTCTTAAACCTTGAGAAACATGCCTGTCAGCGAGTTTTAAAAAGAATCTTAAGATTACTTCTCTTTTTAAAAGTGGATAATTCATAGAAATATTATAAGCTAAAACATTTCCCAGCTTGAAATATCTCTTTTCACCAAAAGCCAGTTTTATGTAAAACAAGCTTCAAGTGGTTGCAGCTGCTTGTCTACAACTTTGTTGTTGTGCCATGGATGCCTTCTAGAAGTTGTACAAGCGTGATTGTCACATAGCATGATCCTTTTCTCAAGTAAAATTTTGTTGTTAAAAGGCTCTAAAGGGAAAGAAAAACAAACAAAAAAAAATGAACTGTTCCATCTAGTAAAGACTTGTGTAAATATTGTAACAATATTTCCCTGACATCACTTCTGCATAAAGTAATAACCATGCTATTGTCTATTTTTATAACAACAATGAAATTCTGAAATCATATAACCTCAGAACAGCAGCAGCTGTTTACTTTTTTTGGTGAGGAATGGGAGAGAGAATTTTTTTCCCCCTTGATGTGATTGTTTGATTTAGCCAAGGATGAAGTTTAATGTAGTTTCCAAGCCAATATTTGAAATTCTTTTTAGATATGTGTGCACACAGATATCTGACTGCACCTGGCCCAATATCTCTTCTTGAGCAGAAAAAACAGCAGTGATGTGCTGCAGTGGCATAGCTACTCCTCACTGCTCTGGCAGCTTTTCTCACCACACAGTGAAGGGGGATATAAGCACTGAAAGGACCACACAGAGCTAGTACCTGTCATAAGGAAATAACATTCTTAAATCACTGTTGATTTTTAAGGCCCTTAGAGCTCTTAGTGCCTTAACAAAATGACCATCTCATGATGATCTTCTCTTTGGGAAGAGATTATAAAACTGCTGTTCCTGGGTGAAGCTGTTTAAGGATATTTGAAAGTGGAGCTGCAATTCTAATCACCTGATCAATATGGCTCTTCTCCTTTGTCGATCTGTATCTGTAAAAGCCAATCTATATATGTACCCCATCTGCATCTCTCTCATTCTCTCTCTCTCTCTCTGAATAAATGTATATATAAGTTTATATTGTTACTGTGCATTACTCTTAATTATAATCCTGTACATAAAGTAACTTTCCAGAATTCTTTGACAAGCATAACAATATTTAGTTATCTCTATTGAATCACATAATTTAAAGTTCAAATCTTTCTGTCTAAGTTTAATGGTACAATGAACTACATGTAATTTAAACGTTGGAAGATAACTCTCATAGTGATGCCTTAGGGTTTTCATGTATTTGTAGATTTTTATACTTCTATGTAGTTTCTTACATTTAGGGTAACTAGCAACCTCTAACCCTGTGCTAGCTGTCTTAAGGGTCAGATAATAGCTGGAACACCATGCCTGGGAAACCTGTACCAGAGCTAAGACAATCAGATACCATGTTAGTCAAAACAAGAAAGCAAAGCCCAGCAACCTTGGAGAAGCTCCAATAAGGGAAAGTGGCACGAAGATGATGATAAAGGATGAAGTAAGGGTCTTAAGACCTTCAACTCAATTCAAGGAGAGGCATGCCATGGGGAGGTCCTAAGGGAAGTTTTGGGTATGGACATTTCTTAGATTGGATGCAACCTTTAGATAGGATAACTGAGTAGTGTTATAAAATTAGTATTCTGCCACATAGATAGAGAGCTTTCCCAGCTTCTACACCTTGTTGACATTTCTCATATACACATACACACACACCCCCAGCCTGGTGTGGTGCCCTGTGTCTGAAAGGTGGAGGGAGAAGCTAACAAGAGCTCTGCTTGCAAAAGGGGAGTTTTCCCTCTTTTGCTCTCCTAAGGTGGGGGAAGAAGATGTTTCCCCTCCCTTGTTCTCCCAGGCCGGACCTCAAGAACCTCAAGTCCTGCTTGAAGGAAGACGAGACCAGTAATGGGAACTGGATACCAGCATGAGCTGCTGGGGTAGCTGAGCTGCAGGGAAGCAGCTGCAAAAGGGAGTTTCTCCCTTGTTTATTGTGGGTTGGGAGGTGAGCTGACTTGGACCCAGAAGTTGCAAGAGTCAGAGTTCCCAGCCTGTGGGTGAAAGGGTCTTTCACCTGGAAGGGGCAGGTTTTTGTCCCTTGTTTGCTTCGGTAAGGCATGGCAATGTGGCTCAGGGGTTGGCTGGATACAGCCGGGAATGAAAGGAACACCTTTCAGATTAATTTACTCTGCATATTTTGAAGCGGTGGTGCTTGGCAAAAGAGCTCACATGGTATTCATGAGGCCGTGAGTCCAACCTAGCACCCGTCTTTTCGATCTGTTACTTGCCAACACGTGTTGTACTCTTTGATAATCTTTTATACTTTTATACTATTTTATACTCCTTTATATTCTGTAACCCTAAAACCCTATCAGTAAAAGAACTCTTCTCTACTTTACCCACATAAAGTTGTCATGGAAAGTTTTTCCTTCCCCTTACGGCAACAATAGTCTGTTAATCTAAAAGTTTTATGAACACAGGAATAAAGTAGGTAGCATAAAAAGAACTGTGAATAATTACTGAATTTCTGATGAGGGAAAAATCAGCAATATAAGCTCATCAATAATGATCATTACAGGAATTTAGGCATCTGGACTAATACTAAGAATGGTAGTAAGAAGGTTCATTCATGGAATTGAAGTCATACAAACACCTGTGCTCATAAATACCATAAGTATATGCGAGAGCAGTTGGTAGAATGAAAATATTAAGTGATTTAATTTTGTGGGGAAAAAATGATGAATTGAAGCTTTCTGTCTGGCCTTGATAATTTTTATTTTCATGGTTATCTAGTAGAAAATCCATTGAAATAAAATTGCACGAAGTCTACTATTGTTTTCTGTAGTTTCACCTAGAGGTTTTGTTTTTAAATTCAATTTCATGATGTATAGTAAAGCTAAGCTTAAAGAGACATTTAATTCAGACAAAAAGTTGTAAGAGAAACAATATTTTCATGGAACTGATGAAAACCAAAAAATCCTACCAGACTTGTGACAAAGTTGTTAATGGCCTGCCAGATACTGTAAACATTATTTGTAGAATACAAAACCAGAAAATAGAAATTAATTCCACATACTTCAGGATTTGAATGTTATAATTCTTCATTTATAGTTTTAGACAGAAATTTCAGTAAAAACTATTTAAACAGTCAGATGTTATATAAGTCCTTTAGTTTTTACAGAGTAATATATGATGAGAATTCTCATATTCTGTAGACTGAATAATTTTTTTAAAATATCCACAGAAATTATTAATCTGGCATGCACTGAAACTGCCTTTTTAAAAGATTTATCCAGAAATTATGTGTAAATGCAACACATGCTACTACTATTTATTTAGGTCATCAGACATATTAAAGATATTACTTCAAGAAGCACCAGAGATGTTTTAGTGGGAAGAATTTGCTGAGAAATAATATTTTAATACTGTCTATGAGCATGCATTGTTGATCCTGGCAAAGCATACCTTTATTTTGCTTTGCTTCAGCAATGCTTACAAAATCATGAGAAGGCTTATGAGTATGTTTTCTTTTCTTCTGAAAATGAATTTTAAAAAGAAAATCCTTTTATGAGGTTGTCACACCTAATGACAACCTACTGCTTCTCTTTTGCTGCATATGTTTAGCTCAGTAGGGGTATTTTCATGATTGCAAAATGTATTTTTTATTTAACTTTGGAAAATAAACATCCTGGGGAATGATGTTAGAGATCATACAGTCTTACATATCACTCAACTTCATAATAGCTTCATTTATTTTTTAAAAGAAAGTAGTCTTTAGAAGCTCCCATTTAAGGTGAATGTGTTGGCGATGAATATATTGCCAATACAGATGCCACAATGATAGCAGTGACAGACCAGTGTAGATCATTTCAGAAAAATATACCTTTGGTCCTTACTGCATGTTTTTTTTGTGTGAACTGTTGTCCTTTATTCATCTTCAGTCTAGTGCTCTAAAGTGTAATCTCTTTGATGTAGAAAATTTTATTCACATTTTTGTGTTATCTAATGGCATTCACTAATACAAATAAGTAATGCCTTTTGGGGCCCAAGGGTCATTAAAATATAAAACATGTAGAGACGGTTGTGTTTCTACTGAGTTCACTAGATACTAAGCTCTTGCAGTTACTATTAGAGAAGAAGTCAGCTGGCGTATAACAGTATGATTGTGATGCAGAAGGGTTTGCAAACAATACACAGGTTCTGACTTTCATCTCTCTTGAGTCTCAGCCTAAATACTTAATTCATATGATAAAAAATCAGCTTTTGACACAAAGACTGACTCTGTGAATAGAAATGAAAAAATCCCTGTGAGTAATTAAGACAATTAGCAAGGTATGTGTCCTGTCTTGGAAACCTCCAGTATTACAGTATTATTTTATTCCAACATTTGAAGTTCCTAAGCTTTTTATCACTGTCTGCAAGTAGTATTTGATAACCAGAGCAGCTGGTCATAGTCTGTTTTTGTTGCTGAGTAATGGTTTTACTCTAAATTCAAGTAACTGTTCATAATGAAACTCCAAATACCTGAACTGTCATAGATAAGGAATCACCTCCTTCTTTTTGTCTCTCAGTTTATTACTTTCTTACAAACACTGGAATTCCCTTGTGAAACAGTTACCCAGATTATGCTCCTCTATTCATGTAGTATGCTTCTGTCAATGTAACTGTTTCTTAGTGTACAATTTTGGTAAGTGATCTCTTTAAATGTAAAATGAGAATATTGACATAGCAGACTGATTCACAATTAGTCCTTTAATTGCTTACAACTAATAGGATCAGGTCAGTAATAAAATGGTCCTGTCAGGTTAACATCCAGAGAAGAGCTCTGAGAAGTAAATCTGCTTGACAGAGGGAGTAGTAATATGGTTTGTTCAGCTACATTTGCATCAGAACTATAAGGTAGATCTTTGTACATTTAATATGTTATCAACATCTTGGTTGGGAAAGCCTGTGAGTCAAAAAACATGTTTTGAAATACACTATGGCCCAGATACTTTGCTTTATATGTCAAAGAGATGCAGAGGATGCAGCCTTTGTGTTCTCAGTGCACTAATGCTTATGTAGCCTCTTGGAGTTTCCAGGAGACTGCAGTGATTTGTATCTCTAAGGAGGCATAAGATCAACTCATGCTGATGCTGTTTATGGTGGGTGGTTAAAGCCAGCAGTCTGGAGTTTCTACTTTACATTGCACTTTTGTGTAGACTTCTGTATGAATAAAGAAACTGCACAAGCAGTTTCAGACTCAATTTTTTGATTTATGGATTTAAAGCACTTTTTAAGATCAGGTTATGGATAGCTTTAGCAAACCAGCAAACATACATAAAAATGTTAAACATAGTTTTAGTACCTATTTTCCCATAAAAAGCTAAAATAAGTATTTTAGAATTAAGCACACTTAAACCAAACATTTGCAGTAAAACTATGCAGGGCCACAACAGGCACAGACAGAATATGGTATTTAAAGGTAAACAGTGATAAGTGAAGTACAACAATGATAAGTGAAGTGACAACAGAATGTAAGATCACAGTAAATAAGTATATGGTGCAACATGAAACAAAACAATATATTAGTTCAAGTTTGACTGAATGAGATATAAAATAATGTATATTCTTGAAGATGTCTACTTAGGAAAAAATTCACTAATTTTGAAGGTCTCACTGCAGCAGAATGCTTGGAAAAATACTTTGAATTACAGCCATCAATGCATACTATATCTTAAAATTTAATAAAAGACTACCTTTTGCAAAATAAAAAAAAAAAAAAAGAAAAAAGCAACACAGCTCTGTAAATCTAGGACACATTCAAGCTACTGAAGTGTGTAAGAGCATAAAATACTAAATCCAGCAAGTTCTATGGCTAAATATACCACACACAAACAGACGCTTTTAAATAGTTCGAGGAAGAATAAATGTCTACATAGAGAAGAGAGAGCATAATGTTAGAAACTCATACAGATTGTCTGCTAGGAGTTGTTAAAGCTGCAGTAAACCTAAATTGCATTTATATATATACATCTATCTCAAAATCTTGTTTTACAAACTTTGCAAATAGTCTGTATGTCTAAACTACACAGAACCAAAAAAAATAACTCGACATGGAAGAGTGAGAATATTTTACAACATCATCTTTTATTTTTTTCCCCAGAATTTAATATTTAAAAATGTCATGCATACAATGCAAAAGTTAAATGGAATGCACCATATCTACCATATAGGCTACATATGGTAAATGTAGTTACTTGCAGATCAGACAATGGTCCACAGTAGGTCTCACTGATGTCAATGTTTATAAGACTGGGCATTTCTTTGTGCTTTTATCCAGTTTTTCTGAAACTCAGCTGAAGCTTATGTAAATAATACCGTGGTGCTGTTTGGAAACCAGATTGAGTTGCAGTTGGTATGCTTGTTTTTGTTCACAGCTCTAATGATACTCTTTGATGCCTTCCCTTTAAGTCATGCAAATCTAGTCTGCAATTGGCTGAGATGATCAAGATCATTAAATACCATAACACTTTTCTTTGTTGCGTTAGATCTGTAGATCTTTATGTCACTGTAAAATGAAACAAAGCACTGGGGTTACATTTACTGTGATTTCCAGATGAATGTCATAGTCTAGGGATTCTGAAGAGGTTGGCTTAGCACCAACTCTCTGTGGAGGTAGCCTTACTCACCTGCCATGCCTACCTGAATCTAGAAGTCCTCTCTTCGGTGGGATTCCTTACACTTCTTTTGTCTTCAGACTTCTGGAAAGAGTTTACCTTCACTGCTCCACTGTCATGCTGTGAGACTCCCTAACCACTAGTCAGGTAGCTACCCTGCTTTGTGAAATCATGGTAGACTTCCCTGTTGACATATTCCAGTTGGTGGGCTTCTTTCATATTTTGTTACCTAGGAAGAGAAGGAAATGTCAAAGCAGGGTGAATCAGGACTCTAAAATCCCTAACTTGTCTCCTTTGCCATCTAACCATGGATTCTGAGACGCAAAAATAAAAAAAAATCACATAGCTGGGCATTGGTCTCTCTACTCTGCATCTAGTCCATTACTGCTCATGAAATATGCTATGTTTACAGCCATTTTCTAGTGCTGGAACTGACATAGAGAAACAGCACAGAGAAGAGTATGACATCTCATGTAGAGTGCCACAATCAAGCCTGATAAAGATTCAGAGGGAGGTTCCTTCTTTATTCGGTACTTCATCCATTCAGTAGGTATAGTACATATTTTGACAGTTCTATAGCTTACTGTTTCTTTTTTCAGAGTGAATTAAATGATCAGTGTGTTGTGTTAGAATGGCTAAGCATAATAATCTCATTAATAATAATTCCCTTCATATATTAGGTGCAAAGACATTGCTATACACTGAGTGAAAAAATTTGTTGGCTTAGAATAGCTTGCAGCAGGAGCTCGACACGCTAAAGAAAGATGAATTGTACATTCCAGCTGTTCTGTTTTGGCAGCAAAAAAAATTTCTTCCAGATGGAAAGAAACCT
Organism: Sclerurus mexicanus; assembly: GCA_013396755.1. Lineage (NCBI taxonomy): Eukaryota > Metazoa > Chordata > Aves > Passeriformes > Furnariidae > Sclerurus > Sclerurus mexicanus. Next base: position 589,787 of record VWZF01005260.1, on the reverse strand, counting down.
CTTTGGTATAAATAGGTGCCTTGCTGACAATCTCAATCCAGAGACTATCCATGTCATTATTTTTTGTGAATAGCATGACCAGTCCAGTGATGAAATTATCCAATCCTTCTTGGATTTTAGTCATACTACGGAATTGTCAGTGAAAGCGATTTATGTGACAAAGGGAAGGGACTGAACCACAACTATGGTTAAGTCCATGAAACTGGAAGGGACTCCTGTGCCAACGAGGTTGCTACTTTTTGTTATTGCTCTCTTCCATGTGTATAAACTCCTATCAGAATGCTGAAAGTAGAAAAGTGTACAGGAAAACTATAGGTAGAGTTTCAAGGAAATTACTTCTCTCTCCCCTTCCTTTCTGGCTCACCCAAGGTTAAAAGCTCTCAAAAGAGGAAATACAGATGTGATCTGCTTCTTCTTCTAATGTGACCTGACTCCATCCTGTTTTACAATTTTTATTACCACTACCAGTGTTCATTCAGTTCTGTGCAGGGCCCGGTATGCAACTTTTTTCTCTTCATTTCCCTCATGATGCCTTCTGGTGCTTAACAGCAGGTGTCTGTGTAAAGCAAGAGTAAACTTAAAGAAAAGAATGTTCTGAGTTTAGGGCTATTTTGCTTCAGAACTTCAAAATTAACATATTAATAATATACCAGTATTAAAGTTGTGGGTATGATGCAAAGACTAAATAAAATTAAAAAAAACCAAAAACCAAAAAAATAAAACAACCAAACAAACAAACAAAAAAGCCCAAAACAAACAAAAAACCAAAACAAACAAAAAACCAAACAGGAAATACGTGGTACCATTCCTTGTAAATTATTTAAATAAAACTGAGATGGACAATTATATTTATTATAATCCTATGAGTTTATTTTTAAAACTTAGTTATCTCTTGAAGTCAAATTGTCTACTTATATTTTTATATCTTATCTATTATATATTTTACTGAAAAGGTCAAAATATTGCATGGTACTACCTACTTTCTTTTTTTTTCCTTTTTTTTTTTTCTTACAAAAGAAGATCCATCAGTTCATTTTGCTGTATCTAATTTTGTAATAAAAAAGTAAGTGACTTCAAATAGCTTATTTGAAAGATACACGAGTGTTGGTTGTTTTCTCCGATCTCGACTATATTTGTGAAGGTGCAATAAAGTCTTCTTTGGCTCCGATCACTATCACAGGGAAAGAAATAGGTTTGCTATGGGCAGACTAATGAAGATTCTTGGTGCAGTTTACAAGGAAATCTGCAGAGATTTAAAACAAACAACTTCCTGAACATGTTTGTTTTTTGGTTTTGTTTGTTATCTCCTTTTTATTTTTTTCCATTGAAATACAGGTCTGATTGGAACTCAGAAGACAAAAAAACTTGCCCTCTTAAACCCATAATTAACAAGAAATCCTTAAATACATTTTTCTGGTTTGTAGAAACCTTTGGTGTAAAGGTATCTTCATACAATTTTTAATTTTTAAGTGTATCTTGCTCTTTAGTAAGAGCAGCTTTGAATAACTCTGTTCCAAGGCTAGTTCATTTAATTATGTGATAGAAATACAATGTAGTGCAATCCCAGTGTTCCTTTCTATGCATGTGGAATTATTTTTCCCTTTTACCATTTTTGAAACAGAAATGGTGTGGGTTTTTCTTTTAATTTTTTCAATGCATTATTCTCTGCTCTCACCTGTGCATTTCATCAGGAGAGGGTTTTGCTGTTTAATAGTATATGGTTTCTTAAAAATTCTTTTCAGCTTAGCTATGAATGTTGTACAAAGAGAGGAAAGTGAATGGGATATTTTCTTCCTGGGCACACGCAAAACAGAGAGCAGTATAATTTATTCTCATTGTAAAATAAGATAAGGGAGTCTTAAGTCACACCAACACAGTGACTGGTTTTTGCTCCTGGAGTTGGCTTCTAGGGTTTTCCAGAATAAAAGTAATAAGAGCAGTGTATGCTTAAAGTCTCTGACAACTGCAAATGAAGAGCTACAGTATATATGCCTACAAGAAAAGCTGTTTATATTAGTGGGCCTGCTTTATTCCTTGTATAACACAAGGCACAGTTTGCTCAGTTAGGAATCTGAAATAGTCCTTTTACAAAAAAGGACATTTCCTTGGTATAGCCAATGGTAAATGTGAAGCGTAATTAACACACTTCTTTATATGTTGACAATATCCCCAGGCTTTCCCACTCTCTTGGAGTCAAACTGCAATTGTGACTTCTGACTGCTTTTGGTGGAAAGACAGTCATGTGTTCAGAAGCCATGTATGTGGAGAAGGTCTTTAAAAGGTATTTCACTGCCACATGTTTTGTTTGTTTGTTTTCAGTTCTGCATTCCTAAATAGCTGATGAATTCTCCCAAGCAAAGCCACATTCAAAACACTGAAATCATCTTCTGAGCTGCGGGCACATAAGAAACTTTCCTATTACTTTGTTCACAGGTAGCTGATGACATTAATGAACTAGCTGTAATCAAGGTATGCAACATGTTCTTAGCCTAAAGCTAGATCAGTGAGACAACACAGGATTTCTACGTGGAAAAATAGGATTTCCACAAGATTTCCTGTGGAAATTTGAACATAGCTTGTATACTGAGAATAGAATTTGTAGCTTCATTACAACTTTTTATGAGGGTAGAACAGCCTTCTCTTTTTTTAATAATTACTGGATATTGCTAAGAGATGTTTAATATCTTATCTCTCCCAACATGGCAGTTAAGTATTCATTGTTCCTTTTTTTTGGAGTAAGAAAGGGAATGAGTATTAATCAGCTCTGACAACCATGTTTGCTTACCTAAGAGCCACAATATTATCATTGCTCTAAGCAGTGTACCTAACCTTTACATAGACTAATTAGTTTGAATTCCTTCATCTTTTTTCTGCCACCTGTCCTTTTAAAGAGCAAAAATTTTATATTGCTATAGTTTGAGATCATCCTGGTTATACACAGAATGTCCGCAGTGAATCATTTGTCCCTTAAGCTTTGATTGTATTGCTTCACAGAAAGTCTGTAGGTGGCTAACAATTTAATGAGAGCCATTGCTATGTACATGTTATTTTGCCTAAGTAAATATGTAAGAGATTTTATGTGAGAAATATTGGAAGCTGCCAGGTACAATTACTTGTTTTATTTAGCTGAATTAATGCTACTGAAGTGTTGGGAAATGTTATTTACTCTAATATGGTTCTATTTTTAGAAGCAGACTTACAGATCAGAGAAGACAACTTAAAATGATAATCTCGGTTTCTAGAAGCAGTGCTTCTTTCTGCAGGATGCTTTCCTGCAAAATGCTAGAACATTGCACAATAATTTTCCTATCATTAAGACTATCAGTCCTTCCTTCAGCAATTTATAAATTACAGCATTCAGGAAAATGAATGTGAATTTATTTTAAAAAAATTGTTAAATTTTATTAAACTTACACATTGTCATTTTTATTTTAAATATACTGAATTCACTTTAAAAGTAAACATAAATGCAAATAGGGCATTTTTATACTCGAGCACCTACACAAATGTTTACCTGAATTTAAGTATTTGGCTTTAGAATCTGAAGAAGTAAATCTATGTCCATATGGGTAAACCCTATGTCCATAAGGTAGCAACTGACCTTGAAATCAATTATAGATGAACAATTAATGATATTTATTTAAGAAAACACCTTCTTATGCTTAGTTCCTTTTTAACTATTGCCTTCAGGGAATGTTTTCACAGTGGAAACAAACTGAATATTAAATTATTTTTTAATAGAGCTATTTTCTTCATTGTTTACGTCAAATATTATGTTTCAGTAACTAAAATCCAGCTTCTAGTTTGAACTCAGGACTGTTCATACACACTATCTATGCAGACTTTAACATGTATTTTAGCAGCCTGTTAATACAATTACTAGCATAATAAAAACATCTGATGTTTTCTGGTGATATTTTACAGAATGAAGATTTATTTGCCCAGTGATTTGCATCTGGAGAAAGTATAATGGAAGATGTAATCTTCCATTATACTTCCAATCTTTGTTAATCCCCAGTGTACCCTTTGTAAGGCAACAACACAATCCTTTCAGTCCCTCCTTTGCAGTATTTATTGAGGGAAAGATAGTTTGAACAGCAGCAACACTGATAATAGTGATGATTTTCATTGACCTACTCTTGAATATTTTATTTTAAACTGTTTTTCTAGTAAGTGGCAGAGATGACAATAAAAGTGAAAACTGGTCAGCTGAGGCAGACTAAAGAAAAGGTAATAGTGATACTTGATGTAACCTAGGGCAGAGGGTAGGAAGACTCAATAGTCTGGATCGATGGGCTGAGGCTGATTGCACACTATGAGTATCTGAAAGGAGGTTGCAGCAAGGTAGAGGTTGGTCTCTTCTATCAAGTAACATCTTACAGGGCAAGAGGTAAAGGCTTCAGGTTGAGCTAGGGGAGGTTTTAGTTGGATATTAGGAAAAAACTCTTCATTGACAGAGTTATTAAGCATTGGAATAGGCTGCCCGATGAAGTGGTTGAGTCACCATCCCTGGTGGTATTTAAAAGATGGAACATGGTTTAATGGGAGATGTGGCAGATAGGCAGTTCAAATCAACTTAATGGTTTTTTCTGATCTAAATGATTCTATCATTCCACAGATAAACAAATGAAGATAGTTTAATTTCTGTAATGATTTTTAAGTTTGTTACCAAATTTCATTATTAAAGATTACTTTGAATCTTGAGGGTGTTTTTCGTCAGGGAGAGGTGATGATCAAGAATTTTTTTTTATCTATACTTTATCATAAACCATGGAATTTCAAGATTTGTATATTTTGTTCTATATTCTGTACAGTTTATAAAAAGATTCAGTCTCAGCAGTGTCTCTGTCACACTGAGAAACATTGTGGCTCATTCTCTGATTTTCCTGAAAAAATTTGATTTCAAATATACAGTTGACATTGATGGAATTCTTCTTTGGCCTCTTAATGACCCTTCTTCTTAAACAAGGGATAAGTCAATTGACTTCCTGATCTTGAACCAATGAAAGTTATATAAATATTTAGTAAAATCACATTTTGGAAAAACACATCAGCGTCCTGTACAAAAAAAAAATCATTTGTTTCAAACCACTGCATAACTCTTTGTTCTTTCCTGGGAGGGTGGGAGATGTGATATGAGCTATACAGTGAAGAAAATCTATGTATATTATTGATGATAACCACATGCTATATTTTCTCCTTCATAAGTAGCTTGTATTTCCTGCTAATTTCTTTTGTTTCTTATTGTCACTTACATATTTATTGCAAAAAAAAAAAAAATCAGAAAAAAAAAAGTGAGCCAAAAATTATGCATTCTGCTGATTAAACTCTTTGACCTTGCCAAATTGCATAACTCTCCTTATATCTGTAAGTCAGGAGATAAAAAGTGATGATCTAGTTCTTAGTATATGGGGGGAAAAGAAAAAAAGACAAAAAAACAAATACAAATCAATTCAGGTCAGTATGTGGAATACCTTTTCATTGTCAATAAGAATCAGTCTGTCAAGCTGTACTTTGTTAGTTTACTGGAAAATGACATTTGATGATCTACAGCTTGAGGTGTTTAATTTTAAATGGCAAAACTGATAGCATCATATACTATATCAATTTTCTGAGTAGACTTAAGTGCAAAGCTAACTGCTCCAGTATGACATAGTTTTATGCTTTCAGCATGACTTTTAAAAGTTTTTAATCCTTCAACACAAGCTCTACTGTGCAGTTGCTTTCTATTCTATATGAAAAATTAAAGAAACATAGTGATCACCCAGAATAAATAATTAAGAAGACTCACAGATTAATTGTTTATATATTTCACAAACCTTAACAATCAGTAACTAGAAGGAAAGCATTAAAAGAGTTAAATGCAGTAATGGACTAGCTGCTTTCCATAGCCTTGTTCCTAGGTTTCTCTAAGGCAATGACTCAGGAGAATCATACACAGATTTGTCAATCAGTAACACAGAATTCTTTTTTCTAATTCTCCCCTCCCTTTCCTTTCTACATAAGAAATCTTGTAAAGATATCCTATTACATATATGTATATTTTTTAAGTGTATATAATAGTAATCAGCAGAGAGAATGTTCTTGTTCCCCAGGTACACAACAGCTTTTCAACTATGGAACATGTCAGAATAGGATAATAATTTTGATTAAAATTTGATAGAATTGTCTACCACAGAGTTTGACAGAGAGTCTAACTTAAGGTTTCTAAAGTCATGCTGTCATATATTGCTAGGAAAACTTACATTCAGGACTACTGAGGAAGAACCTTCTAGCCCAGGAGTTTTGTGACCTCCAGGGATAGATTTAGCAGAGCTGTGACCCTCACAGCTTAAACATAGCATCATTTTTACTGGATTCTTTACTGTTGCCTAGTGCTGAGGAACACAGACAAGGCAGAGGTGTTTAAGGCTGTCTTTGCCTCTGTCTTCAATATGGATGATGGACCAAGAGAGTCTCAGTGAGCTGGAGGACCATGACTGTGAGAATGATCACTTCCCAGTCAAGTCTGAAATTGTGTGGGATCTGCTGTTCCAACTGCATCCCTAAAAATCTGTGGGGCCTGATGGGATTCATCCCAGAATCCTCAAAGATCTACCTGATGACATCACAAAAACTCTCAATGATTTTTGAGCAGTCTTGGGAATCCAGAGAGGTCTCATTTGACTGGAAGCTGGTGAATGTTGTTCCAGTTTTCAAGAATGACAAGAAGGAGGACTCCAGAAACTACAGGCCAGTCAGGCTTATTTCAGTACCTGCTAAACTTATGAAGAAGATTATTCTGAAAGTGTTGAAAAACACTTGAAAGACAAATGCAGGCATTGGTCATATCCAGCACAGCTTCATAAGAGGAAAGTCCTGCTTATCAAACCTGATTTCCTTCTATGACAAGGTAACCCACCCAAAGTGATTAAGGGAAGTGAGTTGATGTAATCTTTTTGGATTTCAGTAAAACTTTTGATACTGCATCTCACAGGATCCTTCTGGACAAAATGTGTGTCCCACAGCTGGATAAACACATCATTCAGTGGGTGAGCAATTGGCTCATGGGTAGAGCACAGAGGGTAATAGTGAATGGGATAACCTCAGACAGGTGACCTGTCACGAGTGGGATTCCACAGGAACATCTGAGGTCACTTGGTCTGTTCAGTTTGGAGAAGAGGAGACTGAGGGGAGACCTCATTGCTGTTACAACTTCCTCGTGAGGGGAACTTCTCTGTAGTGACTGGTGACAGAACCTGAGGTAATGGTCTGAAATTGTGTAAGGGGAGGTTTAGGTTGGTTATTAGAAAAGTGTTCTTGGGCACTGGAACAGGCTCCCCAGGGCAGGGGTCACAGCATCAAGCCTGGCAGAGCTCATGAACGGTTTGGACAACACTCTCAGGCACATGGTGTGATTCTTGGTGACGGACCTGGGCAGGGCCAGGAGATAGACTCAATGACCTTTGTGGGTCCCTTCCAACTTAACATATTCTGTGATCCTGTGATTTTCTGAGATATTTCTGCTTCTCTAGGAGAGGGCTGTGAAAGGACTTTGATTTATAGAAAACATGGAAGTTTTTGTCTTTGGCCTCATTGTCATGGAATGTTTTTAAAAGTTTTTGAGCTATCTAAAAATGCAAATTGGATTTCCAGTGGATCCTGATAAGAACTAGCTCTTGTTTTGACTTAGTATATTCCGAGTTTGACAATGTTTCACAAAAATCTTGCTCTTTTTTTCTTACTATAATGTCCATTGGAAGTCTTGCTACATTGTATGAGCAGTGACTGTAATTACAAAAATGTACTAATACAGCCAAGTACAATCAATATTAATTCCACTGGAAATAATACTGATTTATAACTTCCATCACAAAATAACAATATGAATTGCAACTTTGGTAACCATAGTTAGCCAGTAAGAAGTAGCTACATACTAAGACACTTATTATGCTAATTTATACTTTTTTAATTAAAAATTCTCAATATATTAAAAGACTATTGTGGGGCAAGTTGTGAATGTAAACAATGTTTTCTGTTTGTAAGTCTCCATTGAGAGAAATATGATTTTGGTTTAGAATATTTTTTACTCAATTTTGCAATCTTGAACATATTTTTTAGAAAGAATAAACATGTACCCAGACTATAAATACACTGTCCATTCTGTGAGGATCAGCTTGCTAATCTTTGTAAGAAGGAAACATGTTTAATGTCCAGGAGAGATGAACTGAGCTATCAATAGCTAAGCTGAGCTATCTTGCTAAGTGTGAAATAAAAGTGTTAAATAAATTATAAAAAACACAATAGAATGAAATGATGACTTTTTTGCTGTTGTTGTTGTTTAGTCCTCTAACACATGCCGAATTAACAATGACTTTTAGAGCCCATGCAAATGAGTAAAATTCTACTGGAATCAACTAAGCAATCATTTAGTAATAAGAGTTTGTTCTCAATCTCTCTAATTATGTGTCAGGTTTAACGTTTAAATATTCATATAAAACATTAACTTCCTCTTGACATTACTAAAAACTTCTCAACTATTATTCACTAACACAGAAATTCATGCATTATTTTATTGAGTGGTAGCAGCCACATTTTATTGAACCCCTAAAATTTTATTGAAACATATTCTTTAAAACATATTAAAACTATATCATTAGGTTTTATTACCAGTGTGATACTTAAATGTCTTAGAGGGGTTAGTACAACTTACCTTTGAGCAATAATCTGTTTAATGGTTTCACCCTTTCAGTATACATATTTGGAAGTAGCAGTAATACATGTAAAAGACAGTTTTATACAGAGTAACTTTGCCAGTGAATCAAAGTATTTGGGTACCTTGCTTTCTTACATATCGTGTCTTTCCAGTCAATACATAATTTACCAATGGCTTTCAATTTGTTAGCAGCAACAGACACAAAAAGACTAAAAGTGCTGAGATGGGGGATAAGTTAGAGATACAGAAAAAATAAAAATCTAAAATTCTTTCCAAATCTTTCCTGAAGAAGCACTTGGTTTTTTTGGCAGTGAAGTTTAATCCAAGATTTGAGAAATCCACCATATTATCAGTGGTTAAAAAGTTCTTGTGTTGCATTTTATAGAAGCCAATGGACTTGTACTATCAAAGGCTGTATTGTGTATTCATCAATCCACATAGTATATATTAAAGCTTTTCAGCAATTATCAGGCAGCTGATTTACTTCTTATTTTCAATTAAGCAACCTTAGATTAAGTTATGGGCATTAAAAACAGAGCAAAACAAAACAAACCCACAAGAGACTTGGCAGGTATTTTGTAAGATGCTCCCAGCCAGACAGGCACCTATCTGCATCCTTGCACTGGTGCCTCCTGTGCAAAGGCAGCACTTGCATACATCCTTGCTGAATTTCTTCAATTTCCTGTTAGCCCATTCCTCCAGATTGATTAGATATGTAAGAACAGTACCCCTTTATCTGAGTGTTATTGACTGGCTCCCCTGGATTTGATACCAACTGTAACCTTTGACAGTGAGCTCTGCCACTTCTTTCAAGCAACGGATAAAAAAGTTAAATGGGCATAGTCTCACAATATTGACCTCATGGTTCATAAACCAAAATTATCTGGAGAAAATAAATTCTGACAACTGTCTGTGTGGTCTCAATTCCATCACATCCATCATAATCAGCTCACACAGGTAGTGTCATGGTCAGAATTACAACAACAGACTTTCCTTGACCTGACCAGCCTCACCTGGTGCCTCCACACAAGTGTCCTCTGCCTCTTGGTCCTGAAGTTCTGTTTGGGATCAGGCTTGCCATGCTGGGGCACTCTGACCTGCCCTGTGCTGAGTTGTGGTTGTCCCCGTGCCCAGTCTTCTGCTGTTTCTGAGCAAGCTCTCTGGGTAGACCCCAGCCCTGACTTACCCTTTCACCTTGCCTGGGATTGCCATCTATAGGGATTGCCACACCCAGCCTAGCCCTGCTTGGGGCCTGGCACAGCTTGTGCTGTGAGCATCTGCTGCTCCTATCTAATCAGCCCTTGTGGAGCAGCCTCACTGCTGCAGTTCAGTAGTTGGTTTGTTTGCTCATTTCGAAGTGCTAATATATGTGTCCAAATCAGGCATTTGTTGCACAATGTATAGGATCTTTGTTGACTAAGGCTTCCATATTTCCAACCAAATTCTCCTCCAGTCTGTGAAGTAGGTCAGTGTAGAGAAGGGATAGATACACAGAGAATTCCAGTCTTTATATTTTGGTGGAATGAGATAAGAATAGATAAGAATAAGATGAAAATTCATCCTTGACATAAAAATTACTTTCTCATAGATAAAATCAGTCTCTTATAATAATAGTATTATAATTTTCAGTTTATTTAAGTGATATTAGTGCTTCCTGTGGCATCCACTGCTAGTACTACAAAAATTTCTTGAATTGATAGAGTATTAAAAGTTCAAAAGTTTAGTTTATAATTTCAAATATCTGCTCTGAGGTGCATTTCATGCTCTTTCTTCTTTTGACTAAACCTCTAGTACAAAAAGAGAAAAAAAGCTAAGCCTAATTTTGTCCAACTTTGTCTACACTGTCAACACACTAAATCTTGAAAAAGATCCATAAATGGAAATACTGAAAATACATGTTGCAAATGGAATAATTGTATTCACTGTTTCCAACAGTTTTGATAGTTCATTCAGATCATATGAAATAAACCATGCCAAAAGGGCCTGGGAGATGCTTCCTAGTTTCAATAAAATAGGGAAAGGTACATGAGAGCCATGAGCACTAAGTCCTCCTCTTTATGCTCACAGCTCAGTTTAGTAAACATACTTCCCTTCCAAGATTATGCATTGTGATTATATCAGTTTTCTTTAATCTATAGGACAGAAATTATATTGGATGGCTTTGTCTCCTGCAGCAAAGTAATTTTCTGCATGACCAGCAGTAATGTAATGTGGGAGATTTTAATAAGGGACAATTATTTTTGAAATTAAATTTTAAACAGAGTGCAGATTGTAATAATATGGCAGAGAAGTGCCCAAGATTATTGAGCTCCTTTTAAAACTGTTAACATTTAAATGCACTCTGTGATGATTCAGAATAGCACAGAACTTCCAGAAAAACAAAGATCTTTCCATTGTTTATTTCCTTACTTCTCGATTCATGAAAACCTTCCTAAAACTTGAATATAGAAGGAAAAAAATCCCACATTCATAGAGAGAAATATAAGCATTGTTGGATTTTTTTTCTTCTTTTTTTTAAAAAAATATAGTGTTACAATAGTGTAAACATCAGAAAATAAAATGTTCAAGTCAGGAACTGTCACATTCCAGCCAAGTTTTTATTTAAGTAGATTGATGACAATCTTCAAATATATGATCTGAGCCCTATTTTACACCCAGAAGCCAGAGGCTATAGATAACTCATTCATTCTCCTGAGACCTCAGTCTTTATGACATCTGTGGGTCTTTAACCAGTGCTATCAAAGTTTCCGTTTTTTGTATAGTCAGTAATTTCAAAAATGTGTTTAAAATATGCCCAGCGACTTTTTATTAGCAGTGGTAAAACCAGAAGAATGCCATGTTTTCAAAATGTGAGCTTGTTCCAAGGCTTGAATCTACTGCAGTTTAACCTTCCCTCTTTTGATTATTTTAGATTTGGCAACTTTTACCCTATCAAAGAAATTCTCTAAGCAAGATACATACAACTGAGAGAACAAGCAATTATGTATTGGCTTATACACATAGAGCAGAGATTCAGAACTAATGAGTTACTAGGGCTTTGCCTCGTTAATGTGCCCATTAATATGCTCATAATGAGTCTTTGCTGGCCCGTCAGTCTTAGATTAGGAGGTATTGGCCTGTGCTGCTTCCTGGTATGGGCCAATGTTCAATGTCAATTGATGCTCAGCATTGCTGCTTAACTGTTTCAGCTTCTTTTTTTTTGTTTGTTTTTCTTACCATTGTCCTTTCATAGCTGCAGTTTTCCTCTTGAATTCTATGGCTGTTACTGGTCTCTAGCTTTGTTTTATTTTTCATATCTTGCATGTCTCTAGCTGGTGTAGTTTCTTATGTATTCATTTTGAAAACCTAAGTGATTTAGTGATAAACCTGGCCCAACGTTATGCAGCTTGGTACACCAAATGTAGACGTTGGATCACAAACAGCTGAACTGTTGAGCTAATGAATAGAGAGAGATTCAGGTGGAGGGAAATTAAAATAACATCAGCAGCATTTTTTTTTCATTCTATTCTCAAAAAAATTACTATTATGAAATGCTCACATATCTCAAAAAATCAGCATATGGCAGAAACTTCAAGTAGAATGTAAGAGATTAAATTCTAGAAACCTAATGTGTAATTACAAGTCCTGTCAGGCAGTCCTAATCAATGGTGCTGGAAATAATTAAGGTCTGCTTTGGGATTCACCTCGTGATGCATGTTTTCATTCAATTCCAGTCTGTGTGACAGCTGCCAGATTGGTCAGTACACTAACAATTTGGCTGGGAGCATTAGCATGTGTGAGTTCCTACTGTTTCAGCCGAAGATCCAAAGTTCTGGGGCCAGTAACAGCCCTTTTTTTTGGTACAGAATCCATAGCTGTGAAGAAAGCTACAAAATCCACCCATATAAATACTGATTATCCAAAGGACAGAATTTGTTACTGATTCCATATTATCTTGACCTTGTAAAGCTGGAATGGCTGCCACTTTTGTTAAGTCTGCTTAGTATTCATTCTGACATGCAGAGTAACTGAAAATAAAGTTAAACTTAACTATGGATCCTTGGACAGAAAAGTGTTTTACAGAGAAGAGAGAATCCATATCCTGAAAGATTCTCTTAGACTTCAAGGCTACTGTCATGAGGAACTTCAATTAAAATTTTGCAGATATGTTTTCAAAATGAAAGAAAATTGGCCAAATTTAACAGTAGGAAACTAATACTTAATTAGGACTCTACTAGATTCTTAGAGTTGAGTAGTTCTGCCTGAATAATTATCTGTTTTCTTTTACTTTCTGTTGGCAAATCAGAAATTTTAGGAAACAATATAATATCGCAGCATTATGTTGATTCCAAAACATACTTCACAAATAAGAACATATTCATCTGTTGGAGAAATAGCAGAGCAAAGCATCAAAGTGATTTTGTCAAGACTGATTTTGAGGTAGAGAAATATGAATATGCTTTTACACAAGACTCTTTGCACAAGTGAGTAGATTTTGAGAACTAAAGACGCGGTGCGCAGTTGGTCAACCAAGAGATGAGATTGTTGAGATCTTGAAACTGATGGTGATTGACTCTTTATCAGTCTTGTATGTGCTAGGTTGACAGTGCTTTGCAGAAAGCTGATTTGTATGAAATGAACACATTTCTAAACCCAAGGTATTGGGGGTTTTTCTTCCTTTTTTTTTTTTTTTTTAGGTGACAATTATTAAATATCAGCCAAATGCTTTCAAAAAAAATGTAGGACTATTACTTCAAAGATTGCTGTTTAAATCCAGCACTGGACAAAAATG